>JANHZU010003418.1:9536-20431 GCA_032468055.1 Acrochordus granulatus
AACAACTTAATATTTAAGTATTTAGCTAATTTATTAATAATCAACATTAATAACAATGTTAATTATTAGCATTTATTAATAATCAACATAACAATTTAGTAACCATTAAAATAACATACATTGAAAAATATTTTAATTTCACTCTTCAATAACCCTAATTACTTACAAATAGGATGTGTGTACCCTTTGAGCACTGCACAACTTTTCAAACCTTGGAATCAGATCACACAGATTTCCTGATCCATACTGATTTTCATGCACTACTTGCTTTTTATCACAGCAACTGTGATAAAACATTTTGCAACATCATATCGACCTGCAATGCAGATTCACAAAGATATGATATTGCTAATTGATGTTTCAATGAACCAATGGACACTACAAAAATTCAAAATATCCTGTGATACTCATGTGAGTTCACTATGGCATCCTGCGCACTGCAGCACCCAATTTTATCATTGGATAGCAGGCCACAATAGAATCCTTGAGCTGCAAGGTATACTAAAATGATGAAAAATATTTTGGAGAAAGATAGCAACAAATCTCTTCCAAACCCCTCACATAATTGTGTCCATGTAGTCATAAAGATTTGTTCTCAATTCAAGGACATTTTAATTTAACTTTTACCCTCAGTCTTAATCTTAGACCCGAAGCATATCGTAACGGACATTGAATGTGATAAATGTCTTAGAAGAGTATGTAATGCAAAGAAAATATTAACATACAATTCCCTTTTGAGTTTACTTTTAAAATGTTTTATTACTATGCAACACTGTACTTTGAAAAATTATGTATAACTGCACTCAATGTGTCACTTTTTCATTCCTAAGTACTGTATCCAAAGATAAATGAACATACAAATAATTTTAATACATGGGTAATATTAAAAAAATCATACTTTTCCAAATACCCAGGGATTCCTTAAAAATCCTATTAGTTTAAAAAAAGTATAAAAGGCAGCCAGCAGTCTTTCTAGCAACCTTTCCCCTCCCCCCTAAAAATTTCAGTGATATTACTGATTTTTAAGCACACCATAGTTGTTAGTCTATACTGTCAATAATCATATTAGCATTAGATCAAAAAGAGTTAGAATTTCTGCTGGTAAAGAATTTGGATTAATGAAAATTCCAAATTTGATGAAAATCTGGTGAAAAGTGAAAATTCCAGGAAGACCAGCAAATAGCTAAGTAGAAGCTTAAATGTAAACAGCTTGATAAATAATAACTCCAAATGAGCTTAGTATTTATGGAACATACACTCATCATTTGCATTCCTACTATAAGAAATGCAGTATATGAATATTCCATGCTTTAGGGAAAAAAAGATATAAATGATTAATCTGGTTGTCTGTTTAAATGTCTTTACTATTCCTGAAAAGACCTGATTGTATATATATAGCAAGTAAAGAATATTTACTCCTGAGAAATATATAACAAGGTATTCGGTGTTGTCTCATAACATGCGAACAATCCATTAATCTACTTCAACTGCTTTTAGATGAAAAGATGCACATACAGTATCAGTAGTTTGCTCACTTTTAGTTCCATCCTTATCTTTTACATATTCTTGTAACGATCAACTTCTTTGCCAACATCATCTTGTAAATGAGATTCATATCTCTAGAGTTTAACTCAGTTAAACAAACTGAATTCAATAAAAAACATCTTCAGATATTCCACACGCAAGAATGATTACTACTCTAATATGCTACTGGAGCTACTGTTACCTCGTGTTACAGATGCATTAACTTCTCTACTTCGCCTGAGTTGTGCTGCATGTATATCTAAGATAAGAGAATGGCTGTCTGGAGTCTGTTCAGTGTTATCATATAACATTAAAGTGACTTTTTTATTGAAGAGCTCCACAAGTCCTTCTCAAGACTTGAGATGGTTTTATAGAAACTAATTCAGAGACAAAAAAAACATAAACGTTGAACTGAAAACAAAATATGTCATGAGGTTATTCTCCCACAGCCTGCTGCTAATCCCCAAAGCCATTTGTCATACAGACGCTGTATAGCATTTTGTTACAATTGAAGCTCAAAGGTTATAATGGGCTGAACAAAAAAAATTGGCACTGTCATGTAGTCACGTTGCAGTGGAGAGCCCCAGATCCTATAATGATCTCGTTTCTTTTTCATTCCAAGTCACTTTTCATTCCATAGCACTAGTAGTGAGCTGGAGTGGAAGGAAATTATAGGTAGGGTCAAAAAAGTCAAGATGGTGGCCACAGACTGTGCAATGAAAAGCCCTGCTCTTTTCTTAATGGTCAGAATCACGTATAAAAAGGACCAGGACTTTATTTGTACTATCATGGCCACCACCTGGATTTTTTTTTTACCTTTCCTGCAGATGCTCTTGCAAAGGAGTTGATATGACTGTCAGAGAACAGATTTCTGATAATGTTATTTAAATTCAGTGGGGAGGCATTCATATTCTCTTCAGGCAAACTTTCAAGTTTTGAAACTAAAAATTAATGACTACTGCACCGTGTATTTCTATGCTTGGAAAAATTCCGCACTTGGGTTTCCCTAATTCTGTTGTACCATCTTAGAGTTCAACAATATATTTGGATACATTTGAAATTGTGTGAACAAGTGATGGATATATTTATGAGATGCTTGGGAGAGGGGGGAATAATTTGCCTGTTTAAATTATAGATGCTAGGCACAAAACATCCATTTACGAAAAGACAAATGAGTCCCCAGGATGGTCTCTTCCAGTCTCATGGGATCCTGTGGAGCCCAAAGTGGCCCTGCAGTAAAGTGGGTTGAAAGCCCAGTGTTTTGGCCTGTACCTTCCTATCTGTTTTTACTGAAGGAAACTTTTCAAAAGTCAGAGAAGAGAAGGTGGACATGAAGAGGGCTATCTGGGAACATGTAGAACCTTTTGGGCATCTGGATATGGCTGCCTGCTGCTGCTGCTCTATCAGTTTGTACATGCCAGCTTGTCAGCTAGACAAACTTCATTTCAAACTGGGTTAGAGCAGCTATCAACTGTCCAAAGACTAGATTGAACCCCAGAATATAAGTGGCTGAACAGAAAAGATAATTTTTTTCTGGGAATTCAAAATTAAGCAAATAGGGTGTGCTTTCTTACAGTCCCATTCTTCCTTCTTTTATATCTATGTGCTTGCTTGCTTGCTTGTTTGTTTTTAAAGCTTTAGCCCTGTTGCCTATCTCCAATTGGGCTATCCTATATCATAGTGTTCCTTAATCTTCACAATTTTAGGGCTTTAACTCTCAGAATTCCCCAGCAAGGCAAGGCTGAGAAATGCTGTGATGAGAAACCAATCAATCAAATTACAGGGGACAGTGGATCATCTATGTCCCAAAGTCTTGATGACTACAGAAAAAAAGTAACTGTTATGATACTTGATCAATACACAAATGTAATTGATCACTTTGAACAAAGGAATTGTGATTTAGATCAACTTGGAAAGGAATTTGAATGCAGTTGCCTTAGTAGCAATACATTACATCAGCCATATAATACTGAAATTTGCCTTTTTCTTTTAAAAAGAAGAGAAATGCCATATTTCCTACTTGGGTTTTAAAGGATTTTTTTTCTTCATCCAGAAAAGCTTAATGTGAGCCCCAGTGATCTGTACAATTCAGTTCTGTCTAATATGTGATACAGCCCAGATCCTGAACTTCAATGTCTAACATTATATTTAATGGAACAATATGCTTTTGTAGTAGACAAGCAGCTTTGACAAGCGATGTAGAACAGACCACATTTTCTCTGCCTATGATACTATAGCTGGAGTCAAAAGGCTTTTTTTTTCCACAGCAGGCATTGCTGGGACATGATACATTAAGTTTATTTTAGGCTGCTCTCCACAATCTACTTGTTCTGGATCAGGCCTGGAAAATTCATAACTTCAATTGAATGGCTTGTTGACTACAACTCCAACATGGCCAGGAGCTGCCAAAATGCCAAAACACTCCTAGTAGTGTATGAGTTGATAACATGAACTACAAAGCTGGAGAATATCTAAAGATGTTTGCTCAAAGTACTCAAAACTGAAAACTAATCAGAAAGTACTGTATAGAACTATACCCTTCTAACAATTCATAAGTTACACCCTTGGCAGATGCAACCTTTTTTGGCTGAGAGGAGATGCACTTGGTTTTGAGGTGACAGGCATTTCAAAAAGTAAGCAGGCAGGCAGGCAGGACTAAATTGGCCAGGACCCAAACTGAAGTAAAATAACAATGATTAAGACAGTTCCTCTTCAGCAAATTATTTTTTTTTTACTTAAAACTTACATTTTTACATTTTTTTATACTTTTAGATGGAAAAAGAGGGCTCCACATACATTCTTCAGGGGTTGTATTGGGATATCTGAAGAAACATTTTTTCCCATTTATTTCCTATCTTTATTATGTTTATAAATAACTCAAGATGATGAACATACCTGTTTCCTCCTCCTATTTTCCCCACAGCAACAATCCTGTGAGGTGGGCTGGGCTCAGAGACAGTGACCTGCCCAAAGTCACTCATTTGGCTTTCATGCCTAAGATGTGACTAGAATTCACAGTCTCCTGGTTTCCAGCCTGGTGACTTAACCAGTAGATCAAACTGGTTGTCACCTTACCCTAATATCTTCTGTAAAGGTGACGTTCTTTCCTCCTTGAGACATACCCAATACTTTGACAAAGAGGTTTTTATTTTCCCATGTTCTTTTGTCTGTCTTAATGCAAACTACAATGCAACCCCCAGATTCTTCTCTGGTCATGCCTGCTAAAAACATTGTGGCTTTCTTTTCTGCCATTTTGAGGTGGGAAGTGTATGAGGAATGCAGTGTAAGTTCTGCACTATGGAAATTAAAAACAAAAAAAGCCTTCAAAACTCTCTCAAACCTGGTCGAGAAGTATAAATGGGCCCCGTCTCCTCTGCAGTTCTCAACCCCATCCAATATTATAATGCTGCTGGATTCCCCAGCCTTGTATTAATAGATTACCAATATTTCCAGTTTACGGGTATAGAAATTATACATTGAAGATGTGTCATGCCAAGACCCTACTGTACCCTTAAAGTCTGATGCAGGACATGCCCATTCAGCCTAACTGCCAGAAGTATTCAGAAGGCTCATTGTCTGAATTCTCTTGAACACTTGAGAGAAGAAGATGTTCAGATATGTTCTAATGTTTCATTCCCAGCTGCTCCCCTTTCCCTTCCCTGTATATCACCTACTGTCTTCTCTTCCAACTTTTTACATTCAGCTGCTGGGCCTTAAATCTTTTATGATGACTTTTTACAACAGCCTTCCTTGCCGAATTTTCAATTCTCTCATTCTTGGCCACTTTAAAATGTCACCAGGAATGAATGATGGATATTTGCCCCTGTCAAGTTTTGTTTTCTTTAGCCAAGTGTCATGCCTTTGCTCTCCAAATAATTTTTAACACCAAACAGTCTCTATAGATATAGAACATGCTGTTTCTCAATCATTTTAAGTGTTATACTTGCAGTGTCCTTGGAACCATAGGGCTAGATCAAAAGTCTAAAAATAAAAGTCTTTAATTCTAAAAATAAAAAGTCACCATTCTCTTCTTTTAACTTGCCCAATAATTTCTAATTATGCATTTCATAGTGCTAATATTTGAAAGCAAAAAGGCCAAAGTTCAGTGTTTTGAATGGAATTGCTTATTCTTTACTATTTCAGCAAAAAATAAATGAAGTTTTAAGTCAAGTTGAGAAATTTTTGTTCTGTCCCTTGGTAGTATTACCATATCATCCAATGCATATCACCCAAAAGTTAGGGGGGGAAGATAACTTTTTTAATATGTACAAGTCTCCTCGGGTGAAAAAGATTGTCCACCTTGTTCTAAAGAAATTCATGAATCTTTCAGACTGATAAGAGATTGAGCTATAAATCAAGAAGCTTTAAGTGCTGAACATGCCTATACTTACTGGCAACATCTATGCAATACAATTAACACACACAATTAAAGAACTAGTGGCTGCATTCATATACTATGTGATCTTGATCAGTATTAATCTAGGCAAGCAGTCTTATTGTTGGGTATCCACATCTCATTTGGTTAATTTATAGTTGAATATATTGTGAAAACCCAGAAAATGGATTAATTCAGCAACTGACTAAAACATATTGTTCAAAAATAATCCTTAAGTAATTCCAAGAACTTATTTACCTTATTGTCTAGTTATAAAGTTCTCAGTTAAATAATGCTCATGAAATGCTTTCAACTGGGAAACCATTCCACAAATATCAACTATGATTAATTCAAGAACCGCAATTGGCACTGCTTTTTAAAAAAAATATAAAAAGCAGTCTATTTGAGTCAAGTTTTACTCCTAGAAACTTCATGAACATATTGATATTTTCTTGGCAAGTATACTGGTTTGCCATTTTCACCTTCCATATTTTTAAAAATTATTTTCTACCAAAATCTACAGTTGAGGTATTTCTAAGGCAACTCCTATCTAAATAACAACTAGATTTGACCTGAATAATTTTTTGAGGCTAGCCATGTTTGGAAACATCTTTTCTTCAATTTCCACTGTTTCTACCTGCAATTGATCTAGTATTGATTATGGTTTCAATGTCTTTCCCTCTTGTACAGTCTTCAAGCCATTTTAGATAATCTGACTTTCCTAAATGGAAAATTGCAGTAATGTCCCAAATGTCCTATATATATTCCTAGTGTATTCTGGAATGCTATCAGCAATTTTTATTTCCCAAGTAGATATACCCACTAAAAAAAAGTAATGCCATTATTTTTGGATCTTGTTATGATTTCTGGATTCTGCAAAGCCCTGACTCTAAGCCCATCTCTAACATGATGCTTGTGGGTCCTAACGTGTCCACAAATACCTCCCTCGATAGCTGTTAGATTTCATAGACACATACATATAAACATACACACACTCTCTCTTAATAATTAAATAGGAAGCTAGCATGCTGCTAATATAGCAGCTTAGGGCACATGGTGGCTCAAACAGTTAAGATGCTGGGCTTGTCAGCCAGAAGGTCAGCAGCTCAATTTCAAGATCCAAGAGCCACCGTGTAATGGGGAGAGCTCTCATTGTCTGCCTAACTCCTGTCAACCTAGCAGTTTGAAAACATATTAAAATGCAAGTAGATAAATATATACCACCTCGATAAGAAGGTAACAGCACCTGTGCGCTTCAGCATATAGTCATGCTGGCCATATGACCACTGAAATGTTTTTGGACAAATGTTGGCTCTTCAGCTAGGAAATGGAGATGAGCACCGTCCCCTAGAGTTGACCACGACTGGAAGGGGAAACTTTTACCTTTAATATAGCAGCGGCTTCATGCTTAAACTTTAAATAGGTGTTTTCTTATTAACCACCTACCCATGGCAATATTTTGTGAGAATGCTGGATTTGATTTCTAGAAAAGGTATAAGAATTTGAACATGGCTTTAAAAAAGTGGAGCCAACAACCACAGCAAAGACAAAGACAACACAGCAAAGAACCAGTGTAGACTAGTTATTCAAAACCTGTCAGGATAAGGAGAGGATGGATAGTGACCACATGTGTTTTGGACTGCTGCTTCTTGTGAGGAGGCCACAGGACAATGGTCTTCTCTGGGTTTGAGTGTCAGGAGATGAAGGGATTAGCCATCTTGCTCACAACTCTGATAAAGCCTTTTAAAAGACACAAAGTTTGCAAGGACTACTTTCTATTCATTTCAAAAATTCCCTGTTAATCATCATAAAGCTATAAGAGACTTTTGGAATAACACTTTTGAAAAGTCTTCATTGGGTGAGTTTATCATCAACAAAAGAACAAAAGAAAAATTAATTATGAACTTAAGAACTTAAAGAATTTGAAATAAACAACAAAAATCTAAATAAGGTTTTGATCTAAGGAAGTTATAAACAGATTAAGAGTCCAGATAAATTAGGAATATGGACTTTTACTATAAGATTTTGGAAAACTATAAAAAATAAATAGCTGCCTCTGGAAAAATACTAATTTTGGTTATCCTGGCTATTGTAAATCATAATAAAGATATGTTATTTTATTATTTTAGAAACCAGATACTAAAGGGACTAAAGATTCTAAACAGAAGGAAAAAATACAAGCTTGTTCTTGATGTCAGTTAATATTGAAACTTACAAAATAACACAAAACATTATAACAGTGGAAACATTGAAAGAGATCATTGAAGAATGGAGCCAGAAAATAATAACTACAATATCTATATTGTCAGTAATGATGTCTGCTTCTGTGGATAAACTATAATCAAAAGGTGTTAATGAAGAAATGACAGATGTAGAACAAATTTATCTGATAAGACAGAGAAAGTACTGAAAATGGAGCTACAAATGACAGGTCAAGGGAATGATTTGAAAAAGTATACTTTACTGGGTATACAAAAGAACCTAGCTGAAGTTTTAAAAATTACAAGGGAGATATAAATGATCAACCAAGAGAATGACCTGGACAATATTTTCTTATTAGATCTACAGAGAGGCTTCTTAAAGCCTTGAAGAAATATGTGCAATGAGATAAAAAAAGAATTGAGAAGAAAATTAAATTCTAATATTTGACTGAATTAAAATTAAGACAGAAGTAAAAGGATAGAATCTAAAATTGGTTTAATTATTCAAGGTTAAAATTAGACAAACATTTCTAGGTTATTTTGTTTTTTGTTTCTTTTGTTGTTGTTTTTGTTTTGCAGTTCTGACAACCCTTTATGGGCTTTTTTTCTGATACCAGGACAGAAGAGTTGATGTTTTGTGGATATGCTTATATATAGGAGATGGGATATGGGATGAAGAGGTATCTGTAACTTTATAGGGAGTGAAGAATTACTAAATTTGTTTATATTTGTTGTGATGAAGAGTGGAAGACACTTCTTTATATATATCTTTTCTTTTTCTTTATTACACTTTCTTTTCTTTTTTCCTGTATTTTTATTTTTTCTATTTTATTCACTTTCTCTAAGTTTAGTTTGTATTAGTTTTTATTACTGTAATCAAAATTCTTAATAAAAATTATATTTAAAAAAGAATGCTGGATCCATCATTTTAAATGTACTAATCTGACCAGAGAAGTCTAGAAACCTTTTTGCTAAGGAGAGATTTTAAAAACAAATAGAGAGTATATGAAACAAGCTACAAAGTGCACTATTTTGCAAAATGTACAAAACAACAGCAACCACAAAATTAAACATGCTGATGAAATAGCCAGTCCTGTGCCATATATTTTAGGTGTCTCACTATTTCATCTCCTGTAGTTTGTTGAGATAAACAGATAGACAGATGAGAGAGAGAGATGGGAAGGGGATGGAGACATATACACCACAATATGCATACAGGCATGTATATTACTGAACATAAAACAAAGTTTATAGTAAATTAACTTTTTGCCATGGATTATTTTCCATGAAAACATGCAAAAAAGCCAAAGATACATCCTTCCCTATTTGCAAATCTGGGCCTTCCATCATTCTTGATGTTTACTCAGATATAGTTTTCAGCCCAATTAAAAAAAAAAGTACCTCCATTATTTAGTTTGCTGTTAAACCTATCATGAAATTTGACTGTAAAGGCATTGTTGTTGGCCAGCTGCTTCCTGCTTCAGCTGGAGCCAGGCACCCTAAGCTACTCCCATCAAACACTGACTTACTGATAGTGTGAGTAAGCCAATGGATTCCACTCACTCCCTTTGGGAGACTGCTGGCCTTTTTTCTCCAGGAACATCCCATCTACTCCATAATATTTAATTCAGCAAATTCTGAAACCCCAAAATAATGTATTTTCTTACATACATAATCAAAGCAAAGCTACTCATTAGAGGAGAAGTATATAAGATGCATTGAGGAAAATCACAGCAGCCTTTCCCTCTTGATTTTCTGAGATTATAGAATAAAATTGATAGAAAACTCATATTCAAAACAATTTTATCTAAACCTAGTGAGGTGGAGAAAGACTGCCCCTACCTCGATTTCAGCTGAAGTCTGTTTCCCAGAAATTATCTAAATACCATTGTCACATCACTGTGTAGAGTTTTTCTGACATTCAGCCAATTACACACAGTGTAAATATGGAAAGATATGATAATGTCACATCACACATTCTGTTTTATTACTCATAACCAAGGAAAAACAGAGGATGTGGAATACCAACTACAGTGGTACCTCACAAGACAAGAAACTCGCAGGACAAAAAATTTAATCAAATTTATTCCTCTAGATGAGCCACGACTCACGAGACGAGAAAACTTCGTGCCATACCTTGCGGGTCATCAGTAAGCGCACTCTGTATTTCCCATTCAGCCAGAAACCCCGTGCGAGAGTTCTGCCGATGCAGCAAGCGCGCGTGTGTGCGTTCTGCCGACTCTGCCACGCACAGTTTACTCCATTCCCATACGGGCAGCAGCACGCGCGCATTCTGCCTACACTGCCACATGGCGGCAGGTCGACATTCCTGATCGCAATGAGCACCGTGCGATGAGGTCATGTGGGAAATCTCACAACAGAGCTTTCCTCTCTTGCTGCGTTAACAGCGTAAATTAAGTGAAAGGCATTCAAGAGAGAGAACTCTGGAGACTTCAGACCCCCAATTCAATCTCCAGGAAGTCCCCTCCCCCTCCTCTCCTCTCCTTCGCATCAGGATATTCTCAAAGCGTGCATGCATGAGCGCATGCACACACGCACATGCACACACAAAGCAAAAATTGTCCTTGCCCCAAATAAAGCAGAAATCCCTCCTCGTCACTTCTCCCCTCATAGTACAGAGGCAAGAAGCGCTTCCAAACTGCCTGTGATGTCCAGAAAAGCTGAGGGAAAAAAGGCCCTTTTAAAGTGATGGCAGCTGCAGATCCTCTGAGCCAGCAAGCAGCAGCCGAGGCCAGAACCTGCCTCGAAGCAGATCCATAAGTGCTGGTTAGTTT
>JANHZU010003418.1:42111-57503 GCA_032468055.1 Acrochordus granulatus
GTAGGTGACCAAATACTTATTTTCCACCATAATTTGCAAATAGATTCTTTCCGAATCAGACAATGTGATTGTCTGGACTTGTTTTCACATTTTGTCTCTCATGGTTGAGGTATACCTATGATGACAATTACAGGCCTCTCTCAACTTTTTAAGTGGGAGAACTTTCACAATTATTGGCTGACTAAATACTTTTTTGCCCCACTGTATCACAGCATGCCAATACCTAGATTCCTGCCTAATCCCTTTACCATTAGAATGTATAAACAACCCCATTCCATCTATACCCTAGATGCAGGCAAACAAGTCATAGGAGGACAAAAGAGGATGTAGTCAACCACAAAAAAGGATTGCTCTTGACATTATGTTTAGACAGTCAATTTTATGGCCTTTCATTTGCATGGAACAAATTCATCAGAAAGCCCCATAAGGCCACACTTATTGGTCCATCTCCACTTGCTATTCTGGACAGGCCAACTTACAATGTGTCATCATGTCCCGAATACATACTGATTGGCCCACAATTTATCCATGTACAGTATATAGGAACTGCAGCACAGTTCATTCAAAACAGTATTTCTGTTCCATCTCTCTTTATGGTGCCTTTAGTTCTGGCTCCACTTATGCTCATCTTCCTTGCAGATGCATGCACAATTACAGAAATCATCATTTTGTCTCTGGTATCTAGACGGCAGTGCTGAGAGTGAAGCACAGTATTCTACAGTGAGCCTACTGTTTAATTATGAGGCACTGGAGAGGATTCAGCAGAATTTTTTGCCTGAGCTACCTACTCAGGACTGCCTGAGGGATTTCTGAAATGTGCCAAACAAAGTACTCCATGTGTGGTCTAAATGAGGCACTGTAAGACCTGGTAGAATTTGTGCATCATGTCCTTTCTACCTGTGGAACAATATCTCAAATGGTGAAGTGCAAGTCTCTTTGATGGACCAACCTTAACTTTGAAGAACACATAGGAAGTAATATCCAAATGAATCATTCTATGGCAGCTGTAATAGATGTTCATTCAAGAATATACAAAGGCCAGGAAACTACTAAGCACATGTCACCTGTGAACGTGAAGAAAAGTGCTATCTATTATGACTGTAAACCCACTAATCATGAATATTAGCTTAGGTTCATGGGACTTTTTTCATTCCTGGGAGATTCTGGGGGCAGACTACAACAAAAGAAAAGGCACAGGGACCCCTTAGAACAAGTGCAACATGATCATGTGTTTCCTGGGGAAAAGAGTGGCCCTTCTTCACTCAATACAGCAAGTACTGCATTGCCATTGGGGATTGTACTGTATTGCTGAAAAACAAGAATGAGGAACAGAAATCTGCTACTGGTCAGTACAGGAGGCAGCTATAAAGGCAGCTGAACTGCAACATGAGCATCTCAATGCATAGATGTGACTGATGAGAATGGGTGAGCTCCTGTTATGCTGGTTAGGCTTGGGAAAAGCAGCTCAGAATGAATGACAGGACATACTGTTTCCTTAAAAACAAATAGAATTACTGACATATGTAATCAAACATCAAATAGTAATCAAGTATCAGTACTACGGAACTATAGAGAAGGGGACAATATAAAACTAGAGCAAGTTCTTGGATGAAAAATATTAAGAGAAACCAGTCTTCTGTGCCTCTGTCTCAATGCTCCTCTGCTCCAGGGCATGCTATTCTCCAATTCTATGCTTCTACATATCTGTGCACAACTCTCACTGTACAAAGAGGTCAGATAAAGGCAAGATGAGAAGTTACATCATCAAGGATGTCAGTAGTAACTTCATTTGAAATTCCATGTGTGTTAATATATATTTCCCTCATTTTCCCTATATAGTTTTGGCCAATATTCCAACACATACAAATAGCGCAGACCAAAATGTGACTGAAGTCTCTTTTTTCACCATGAATGTCCATTTTACTGGTTGAAATTTAATGATAAAACCACATAACAATTTAATCATTACAACTCTAAATCCTGCAGCATGTTTACTGTTTTGGAGGATGACATCCTGAACTATTCCAGAAGCTGGAAGCGGAGCTCCAGGGTCATACTGTTTTGATAAACCATGGATATAGAGGCAAGGCACCTGGATGAGTAAACCTCCTGGTCCTCCTTGGCTTCAGGTCATTTCTTTATGCAGATTTTGCCTCTGTTTGTGCATGGCTCTCACAGGTTTACAATCTTCTTCCATTTCCCTTGAAAGGATGTTACCAGAAAGAAAGGTGTTTTGCAACTACAGAGATCTATCACGGCACCTATTTTATTCTTACATTAATGTATATAAAGTGCAAAAAGTCTTTTAGACTGAATACTTTTAAAATATTAATAGTTTGAATCCATTGGAGTTAAAAAACTAGAAATAATAATGAGGATGTATTTCTCATTAACTAGGATGTGGTTATTCTTATGGGGCTTCCTTACTTTACAGCTAGTCATAAAAATTTGCACCTTTTAAGATTACACAAACACATATGCACTGTCTAGGCTTCCATATTATACTAGCATACAACATGGTTTCTTTCATTATTGATTATATAATAGGATTAAGTTTTCAACAAACTTAAATCAGTGTATTTACCTTAAGCTCCTTGTGACCTATTTTTCATCCATGCCCTAAAACAGGTATGTGCAGAGATTATGGCTTCATCCCATTGTTGTTTTTCATTCCCAGGCCCAGTTTACACATTTAATTAAAATGTATGCCAATTTTTAAAATTTGGATTTAAATATTAGATCTGATATGCAAATTTATTTTAAAATGTATGAGTGAGATAAGATGAAATGGGTAGGAGGGAATTTGTTATAAAAGGGGAAACTCTTTTAGAAGCCATTTTCAGTACTCAACTGCACAGGGTCGCCATGGCAAACTTTTTTTGTCCCAGCCGTGCTGTCTGATATATTTACTCGAGAAACACCAAGAATGTAGGAAGCAACTCATCCATCCGACCTTCCTCCACCACCATTGCTCTATGGTGCCATCTCATGCTCATTCAAGATTTAGGATTTTAGAAATGAAATGGACAGTAGCTAGCAAATGTGTATGTATGTATATTTGTATGTATGTATATAATTTTATAGCATCCCTGGAATTAAATACACTGTTTCTGCTATATTCTCTAATACATATGTTCTTTCAATATCCTAAACTATCATTCTCAAAAGCTGTTGTCTACAATTTAAAAATACATTTATATATAAGTTGTAAATTGACTCCTGAACCTTTTCTCTCTTTAAAAATGAGGGAAGTTCCAACAATGCTCTTTTTTAATATCCAAGCTGAGACTTTAACCCTGCTCATTGTCAAGTACTGCATCATCAGATTCATTTTCTCTAGCATATTTAACAATCCTCTTTAGCTGTAAAAATCAGTTTGAAGTGGTGTAGTTACAGTTTAAACATTTTATTTTTATCAAATTTGTATGCCACTGAACTCAGGAAATGACTCTCGGTAGCTATTTTGATCTGCTATATCCTTTAAATGCCATTAATCAATGAGGCTTCATTCGAAAGTGCTATTTTCCAAAATCATTTGAAAGTAAAATTAATATTATTTACATGCTTGTGTTTGAATGGTTATTATTGCATTTATCTTTTATCTTTTTTCTTATGTTTGGGAAAATACTGCTGGGTTGGAAAGAGACATCTAAATGATATAAGGTTTATTTTTCAAGTAGCATGAAGTATGGGCAGTATTGTTTTTTGCTGTGAGATAGGTATGATTAGAGTGGACACCACCATGTGGCTGTGTATATTTTTTACACTAGTTAAAATTAATATTCTTCCCTGTATGCCTGAGATCCCTAACTATTATGGATAATTTTGACTCAGCTTTGAGAGGAACAATTCATCAATAATTTCAGAGATAAGTTCTCTCTCAGGATCTGTTACTGAAAATGAATTACAAAAAGATGATGGATAGTTTAAAACAATGTATATTGGCTATAGAAAGGCAATTATATTTATCTTCCAACAGATGTAGTTTTGAGCAGTAAATCTCCTTATTTTAGATTAATAAGTTATTTAATTCAAATAACTACAGCATTCCCATATTTAAGACAGAATTTACCTCAACTCATTTTCATGCATCCCCAACAACTGTACTTAATAGAAAGTTTGAGAAAATTCCCAATTTTTCCAGATTTTGTCCTTATGGTGAAAGGGTGATAGAAAATATGACACATGTACTTCATTCTATAAAGAGGTATAGATATGTTTATAACCCTTTTATTAACTAAATTTCCAGGTTGTACAGATACTTTTTATATACCAGTATGATTTAACTTCTTTGAATTAACAAAATTTGTTTTGTTAGCTGTAAATTTATCACTATCAGTTACACTGATAATTTAGATATGTCAATTTACTTTATTAATATTATTTTCTATTTACCAAATATTATTTTATAATATTTTCTTTTCTTTTAATTTTATTTCCAGTTCTAAATGGAATACTGGTCATTGACTGTAATAAAGGACTGACAGATATAAGGTTAGATATATACATGATAATAATCATTTGGTATTATCAATTGTCTCTGTTGCTTGTTTTATAATTCAAGAAAGCTATACATACACAAACTTACATATTATCTCAACAGAACCATTTTGCACCTAAGTAAATAGGAGAAGTTACATCACACTAACATATAATTCAAAAGCCTTGGGAAAACCAGCAACCGTAAACAGCACCTTGGAGTTGACTATAACTGTCAGGCTCAAGCAAGCTGGTCCACACACAATGGTTCAAAGCCACCAATTTATTGCTAAAAATCTATGTAGAGAAATCTTCACAGATGGAAGGTTTGCACCTGAGTGAAAACAGATAATGACTAATGGCAGATCTGGGAGGTGGGGGTGGTCAAGGGGGGTTGGATCTTGTTCCCTCAGGGCTATGTAGGGATTCCAAGCTGACGCCTCGCCTCGTTTAGCTGCTCCCCCTGGCTCTGCCAGTCTATCTCCTATAACACTGAGCAAAGGCGGAATTCTGTAACTTGCAATGGTCATTTGAAAAAGCTAGCATTCCTATTGTCCTACAGCAAGTTCTTGGCAAAGGCTGCATGGTCAAGGGGACACTGGATTGTAATTGCCAGGTTAAGTATTCAGGCATCTATTCATCTATTTTCTTCTTTTTCTTCAGGTGTGCTTAAACAAGCCAACAAACATTACCCAGATTTTTGCAGCATAAACCTTACAGCCCTAAATTTGACTTACAGCTGAAGATCCTGCTTCAGTTAAGAACAAGGGTAATTTAAGTTTTTTTACGCACTTTTTTACCATATAAGCAATATATGCAGAAATGTTTACCAATAGTCTAAAACCCTGACAATGCATAATACATCATCTGTTGTCCTGCTCATGGAAGATATAAAATCCAGTTCTAAATATCTCCAAGGTCCCTGCCAACCCTATGATTCCATGAAATCTAGAGTTTATATCTCTTACAGAACATCTTATATGAATGTTCAATCAAACATTGGCTGTGGGTTTCTCTGCTTTTATTTTAATGGAGAAAATCAATGTTCCTTTGTTGAAATCCTGGATCATGGAAATTTTTCTTTATTAAAAAAAGAAAAAAGTACAGTTTAGGAGAAATGGGATGTAGGATGGACCAGAATGTTATTCCTGTTGCTCCTCCATTTTGCTCTCATCATCAACTCTCATTTTGCTTCCATCACCTCTTTCCCTATCTTTCAGTAATCCTCCAGACCATGGAAAAGGTTTCCAAGCTTTGTAGACATTCCTTAATGGTACAGGCTGAAAGAGTTTTGCTACATACCCTGTGCAGTTTCTTGGTGAACAAATAAATCCTAGTGGTTTATTTTTAAAATTCCAAAACCCAGGGTTAAAATGTCTTTATAAGGATCAACCATACAGATGTACAATTGTGGAAAAAGTGTTTTTTTTCTTCAGAAATATGTTACAAAAAGTGTGACGAGAGGCTTGTGGCACACCCAAATAATTGATTAGGTAGCAGAGTTTGTCAGCACGAACTTGCTCTGTTCCCTTAGTCACACTCAACTCTGCTTCATTAGGGCTGATGAATGGCGCTATCCTGATACTTTACTGTAGGCAATGTTACGGTGCGGCAGCAATTGCTGAATTTTTTTACCACACAATGAATCAGGCTCTCCTCTTGCATGAGTTGCTCACATCTTTTTTGGTAGACAGCATGAAGAATGAGGAACAGAGAGCATGTATGCTTCAATCATACCCTCTCATCGCAGATTCCATTTATGACCTGCCAATACACCATGCAGAGAATAGCACTACCTGAAGCAGGAGGACTCACTAACTTTAACCAGTGCAATCCCAACATACAGAGTGTTGATAACTGTTTGCACACAAAGGACAAACACCTGCTTCATTCTCATTACCTGCCAATATAGATGCCAATGAGCCATGCAAGGGAGATCCTCCGTAGGGGGTATCATCTGCTATCTTGCATGATATCAGGTTGCATGGCCAGGTTTCTCCCTGCAAGTTGAGTTCCAAGTTCCATGGAACAGACATGGATACAAGGACTTCTGATTTATTGTAGAAGATCTAAAAAGCCATAATGAAAGATTCCCAATGAATGCTGTATATCAAACCTAAGTTCTACTTATACAATACTGCTCAGTGTTCACATTCTTGCATCTTTTTTTCCTAGAAGTGACTTTCCTTTGGGCAGAAAGGACAGTTTCTATCTGTTCCTCACTTTTGATAATGGGCATCTGATATCAGGTCATTTGCTTTGACTATATGAAAATTAGTTCTCCCATGTGGACTGCTGGCAGGACGTATGAACAAGCAATACTGGCTCAAAAAGAAATTTCTCATTGTAATCAGCATCACTTCTGGGGGATGAGAGGGGAGAGTAAATATGACTTCAGAGTCATATATTCCCTGCCACATAACTTGCCCATCAGCCAATAGCCATGAATAAAATTTGAGGGAGAAAATGTGACCACTTGAGCAGAAAGCAGCCAACAGGAGCTGAGTAGATCCCATCACTTGTTACCCCATCTGTTCACCACGCTAAAGGTTTGTGTCAGAAGCTGGAAAACAGCACTGGATCAGTAACAAAAAGTGAACATCATGACTGTGGCTGGGGATCATAGGGAAGCTACAACAGGTAAAGGTGTGCTTCCAAGCTAGGCATCCTCAAACTGAAATAGGGGAATATGTTACCTTTGATATTCTGTATGGTCAGTTTCAAGGGTCCAGTAGGTGCAAGCAACCTGAAACCTGCTCCTCATGTATGATCCTCAAGCATACCAAATCCCATTGGCCAAAACTGGTGGCAAACTACAACAAATTTTAACCATCTTTAAGGTTAAACAAAAAAAAAAAATAATCAGAATGTTTAACTACACTTTGCATGTTTTAGTTAAATGTCCAATTATCCATCCCAGAAAAAAAACATAAGGCCTATTCTGTCCAGTGATACTACTGCCACCATGCTTTCTATGATTGCTTTCTATGGAGATAAGTCTTTGCTAAAGTGCACTCCACAATTGAAATTGTTTATAAATTCCTGGAGTAGAAGCATATCATTTTTCAAGAACAGTGGCAGCAATTCAGCTCTTCTATGTTTATTCAGTCCATCTACTACATGCTGTACTGTATAATATATATTTAGCTATTCATAATAAAAAGATGTGTTGGAATCTTCAGATTTCTTCTCCTTAATCATGAAACAGTAGCAAAATGGGACAGAGATGTGGAGTTGAGAAACAAGGAAGTTGCCTCTCTTGGTGGTGGTGCTGTCTTCAGATTCCATCCATTATTGGAAAGTTTTCATTTTCTGCATTGAAATTATTATGACTTATTTGGACAGTCATAATAATGGAATATGAATATCCAATATGTTTTAAACTTATTTCTTATATTAAATTTTAGCTTTGCTGGTTTTTTTCAGCCATCTTGGAAATCTTAATAGCATTTATATCTGAAAGACAAATTTGAACACTAAAATAAAATTAAATATCCAGCAGATATGATACTTCTGCAGTGTTAGCAAAATGGCATGGATGTGAATGTGAGTTCATCATTTATTTGTACACCAAATTATGCCAAAATATAGCGTGGTCTTCCTTCAACACGCGGAGGCTATAAATATAAATAAGAAGGTTAATAGCATATGTCTGGCAAATTATCTTTTTCAGTAGCTGAACTTTGGACTTTCAAAATTCTGTGAAGCATTTAAAAGGACCTAGACAAAAACAACACTTTGTGTTGACAAAGTTCCCCAACTACTTGCATATATGTTTCTTTTAGCCAGACATGTTTCAGAATATAAATAATTTTATATTGTCTCAGGTTCATTTTCCATAGATAAGCCAATGCTAATAACAAAAAAAAAACCTCTGGTACCAGACAAAACGTGTTTTTTATTAATTTAAAATATTTATTTAGACACCCGTAAACCACAAACCTAGGCAGCTTACAATGATAAATCAGTAAAAAAAATGATATAAAAGCAACCCCCCCACATACATCTACAAAATCCAATGTATAAATTGAGTGCTGGGGTGGTCATGTGGGGGGTTGTTTCTGATCTTGTAAGCACCCAAACTATCTTGAGTGAGATGGGCTACTGCATAATGATATTATTAACAAATATATTTCATTACAGGATTTCAACCACATGTTCAGTGCTTATGGTAAAAGACAGATCTTTTATTTGGCCCTACTGTATTTGTCCTTAATTTTGGAAGATGTCTGAGATGAGTTCTTTCTGTGATTGAGCCATCATGTTCCTGCGCTCAATTAAACAATCAACTGGAAGGTCCCCAAAAAAATAGCATTAAACGCTCTAGGGATCTAAGAAGAATTACACTGTGAATAATTCTCACTGACTATATCAGCAAAGAAATGGTATTTGATTATAGATTGGTCTATTTAAAATGTGAATTTAAGGAGATTTCTATAGGGCAACAAAGTATAATTAATGGAAAAGCCCACAATAGGTTGTAGCAGACTGGAAATTAGGGACAGAAGTCTATCCACAATATAATGATGTTTCAAACAGGTTTCATTTCTTAGTTTTACAAGTATCAACAGATATGTCTTCTGTCCTGCTTCTCTGTTGTAAATGTTCTATAATAAACATATATCACTTAAGATAATAAAAAAGCATAGTGTTTTTTTCATCTGCCAGCAATTCAATCACTTGTACAAGAGAATAGTTCATCTCTGACTATTTTTCAGCTTTAATTTTCAATTGATAAACATAGTCAGGAAGTAGATTTTGGTTTTGTGTTCAATTTTTAAAAATGCTTTAAACATTCCTTAACCAAAATAAACCTTTCTGGCTTGTTTCAAACTATTCATCAGTCATTGCATCTGGAAGCTTAAGACAACTTTGAAACAATAGGATAAATAATAGCTGCTTTTGATATGGTTACGGATACAACACTCCCTAACTCCTTTGGTAAATTATTTTGCTGCAGGCTACAACATTCTATGTTGGGAGTTGGTAGAGGCGTGAATAATTCACCACTTACGAAGCTTCAGAGTTGAGTTGAGCCGCAGCATGTTGAACTGCCCTTTGATGCCGACTGGTTGAACAGGTTTCTGCTCTACCAAGGAACTGGTTTGACAGGACTGTTATGCCAACAAATTCTGGTATGATTCCATGTTCCAGAGAATGCAGAAACCTGCCCAGCCAGTTAAATGAAAGACATATTAGGTTATCCATTGCACACTGTATATATCTTAGGTGCAGCAGAACTCCCTCACCATTCTGTAGCATGGTCCACTGTGACTTTCTCATCCTATATAGGCTTAATGTTTATCAGCTTAGGGAAGCTTAATAAATGTTATTGATGATCAAGAGCAGAGTCAGACAAACCTGTTTCAATTTTTAAAAGGTAAGTTTTCAAAATATCCATTTAATATTATTTTACTTCTGAAATTTAATTCTGAAAGCTGTACAAATATGCCACTTATTCTTTGTGTGTTCTTTAGAGATTTTTTTTCTATATCAGTATATATGGCTTACATCAGTTTGTAACTTCATCAGTTTGTAACTTCACTGAATGATTTTTCATTAAGTGTATTCATTTCAGGTAAAGGTCACTGTAGAAACAGCTTTAAATTGGGAAATAGTTTTAAAGATGGAAAGCTGAATTGTAGCTTGGTCATTGCTTACAGTAATGCAGTGATCTTTACAAATTCTGACTTTATAAATTCTGACCTTGTTGTGATGCAATGTAAATCTTTGCAAATTTATTCAGAAGTTCAACTGGTCTTATGCCAAAGTGAATAGTATAACATTATAGTCATATCTTCCGTGTGTAGAATAAGAGTAAATAAATCAATTTTTGAGGATAGCAAAATGATGTTATGCACAAAAGAGTTGTTTCTCTTTGCAACATCAGTTCATGTTTTTACATGCAATATTATTTAATATATTAAATTATCTCATAAATTCTGGTAAATCTTGATTGAACATAACTTTACAAGTTGTCTAGTAAAAGTTCAGTATGTCTTTTGCTGTTATAAATACAGGCTGTACATCTGACATTATGCTCTAAACTATATACCAAAATGTAGCTCCACCTTTAGGTGTTTAGAGTATGGATCTTATTATATGCACAGGTAGTGTTATGTAAGAATTAAACATCTTTGAAAACAAAGGCTGTAGAATCTGGTGACTGATTAACTTGCTGAAGCTAAGTAGCAGACTGGCTGAGCTGAACAGAAAGGAATGAAGACAGGTTTTGTCATGCCTGTTAGGACAAAATAACTTTTGTTTAAGATAAATGTGACTGTTGTATTCCCCTTTCAACTGGGTTTAAAACAAAAAGAAATATACTGTGGTACTTTCTCTTCCTAAGGAAGGTTGTTCTAATGTGAATTTTAGAAGAAATAATTAAGAATCTTTCTAATCACAAGGTAAGTGAAATATTAGTATCTACTGGGCAATTTTTATTGCTTAATTGATCAGAATATTATATGCAATATTTTCAATAAAAAGTAAGTATAGGCTTGGGTCTGCAAATATCTAAAATATTTTAATTATCCTTATTTATCCTTATTTTTAATTATCCTTTGAGACAATCTCAAATAGATCTGTTGATTGAGCAGGGAATTGCACACTTAACAGGCTTTAAATATACTAGACAGTGTATTTGAACTACTACTTTAGCTACTAGACTAGCTAAACTATTTTTGAAATATTTTACAGAATATGTCTTCATCGACTTAAAAGCTATTATTATTCAAAATATTTGTTTAGTAGCCTAACTTTATGCACGTTGATATAGAAACTAAAGTACTCCTATCGAATACAATGGCACACCTTCCAAATACAAATGGATAAGATTGCAACCTTATATGCTAATCTAACTAGATAGTTATCTTATTCAACCTGCACCACATTTATTTTGGGAAAAAGCCAAAATGAATTCAGTAAGACCTGCTTCTCAGTCTTAATGATACATTACAGTGCTGTGAATGAAAACTTGCAAATTATTGAATGAATTTAATTGATCATACTCATGAGTAATTTTAGTTGGATTTCACTCTCCAAATGTCATAATATTTTACTGCTAAAATAAACAAAAGAAAACATATAAGTTTGGAGCTACATTCAGTATTACATAAGTTTCCACTTACAAAATAAAATGTGTCTTTATTCTCCATCTCCCCAACTGTATGTGCCCCAGATCTGCTCTGAAATGACTTCAGCTCACATGAGCTGATTTGGGAATACATAATGCTGGATAAGGATTAAAAATTTGTTCTGTTGATAAAAAGTATCAACCCATATAATGTTCTTTAGCAGTGGAATGGAAGAACATATTCAGGTGTTCCAAAAATGTTTTAGTCAGCACATATTCTTCTGCCTCTGAAAAAAGCATCCTGAACCAAGGTAACCTTTCTCTCATATTGGTCAACAGTCTTGCTAAGTTATCAATCACTCATCATGCATTGGTAAACTATTTTCCACTTCTTGGTGCTTTTAATTTCTACCTTAACTCTTATTATCTGCAATTCATAGTGCAATCCTGTACATATTGACTCAAAAATAAATTCCATGCAATTCAACTAAGCTTACACACAAGTGATTATAGGATTTTTTCCTTTTGTATATATAGTGGAAAGAAGGAATCATGAGTACCTTTGGATGTCTGTCAAAGCCAATGCTCATTGCAGCCAGACAAGGTGATAGAGGACATTCTTTTCTTTTGACTTTTTCCTAACTTTCCACTAACTACAGTAGGAAATAAACTCAATGCAAAATATTTGGTTGCAGCTAACATTTAAGAGTATCTAAGGAAAAAGAACAGGTTTAGGATTTTTGATGAACCTCCAGTGCCAGTACATCATTGGATACTTATGCCAACTGTTCAAATGTCTGATTTCTTTGTCAAATAAGCAGGACTTCTAATTCATCCTGTAGCTCTCAGTCAACCTTGGAATGAACTTACAATTACTCCCTCAGTATTTCATAATGCAGAATTACAATTATTAAATCATTTTTAGATATAAAAATGGTTTAAGAAAAGCTCATTGATAAAGCAAAAATCATCTTGGTAGACTTTGGATAATAATAAACGGCAGCAAATTATTAATATTGAATGTTTTATATATTTTACAAACATGTTTTAAAAATTATTTTATGCATACAAAATATCTTTATTGGCTGTTGGAAATTTTAAAATTGACATTGCATGATAGGACAATACATAAATGAATGGTTGGGATTTTCTGCTTCATCTATCAAAATGCCATCTATTTGTTCCAATTGTATATTTAGTTGTAAAATTTTAAACAGTACAAGCAGCAATAACTAACCTGTAGAAAGTTAATTCTGAATTCTGGGCAGCATGGCAAACCGTAATGTAGCATATGGTGTTGATACTATAGTTCAAAGAAAGTAAGTCAGATGTTCATTTGCAAAGATACATAATTTTGGATTTCCCAGAGGAGAAATTTTCATTCGGACTTATATTACTATACAGTAATGACTGAAATATTCTGGTATGGAATTCTGCAGCATTAAAAGAATATGGGAACACAATAAAAGATTCTAGATTCTAAAAGTCAGAAGTGTAAAATTATATTTTTTTATACTTTGTGTTAATAGCAGAGTTCATGTTCAAAAAACAGTAGATAATAATTTCCTTAAGTCCTTTCACAAAAATATATATACTATACAAACATTTCTGTGATCATCGACATTTTGTTTTCCATTCTAATTTCCTAAAGATTTTCTATAATAATTTATGGGTTATGAGAATATTTTGCACTGAAATTGTTTTCAAATTATTTGAAATTCCTGGCATTTCTTAGAAGTTTATTTGTATTCCTCAATGAGAATATAGTAATGACAAGATATTTTTGAAAGGAAATGTCCTATCGTCAACTAAATTGCTTGTTCTGGAGTAATTACTGATCATAGTGATACTAGAAAAGTTATAATTGTTTTAAATTATTAATAATTCAAAAATTACACTGGTAAATCAGTGTTTATATGATGAGTAGATTCATGTGCATTATAGACTTAACACGTCTGAACTTACTTCATCACATAATCTGAACTGGGTTATAAGAAGCTGTTTTTATACCAGGGCACTTCTAATCTGTCTAATCTAGTACTGGCTACTCTAATTGGCAATGGCAATGCAATTTCCTGGAGAAATCTCACACATCTGCTCTTTTTAACTGGAAATGACAGAATTTAATTGGGGCCTTCTGCATAAAGGAAGCATGGATTCTGTCCCTAATTGTGGCTTCATTACTACTTAAAACAAATTGGACAAAAATACACTAAGATTTCTGGAATGTCTTACATCTTTCTCTGTGATACAAAACAAACAGTAGCTAGCAGAAAAACTCACAAAAATATCTGAAAAGAATCTAAGGAATGTAATATTTTTCTGATATGTATATAAATATATATACTGAGATAGTGAAATTTTACACAGAAGGGCATATCATGAGTCTAAATGACTAATGTTTACTTGATTGCATCTATTTTTAAAAATCTAAACAGAAAAGGCCATAAGGAACATTTATGAAGCATAATCTGAGTCACATAGCAATTCAATAATACAGCTATACAAATTATAATATTTTTGCTAATACTGCCCAGTAATCCTGTGTTAAGAATTGGAAAGTGTACAACTGCAGGCATTGTCTGGAGGCTGAGTCATGGCAACTGGACTTTTCTTTTGGTTCGAGACATTTCGCTGCTTTTCCAAGTAGCTTCTTCAGTCTGATAGCGTTTTTCAGTCTAAGAAAAAGTTGGGTGGTAAGTGAGAAATGCTTTAAGTGAGAATTGCAGCCATGCTGGAAGACATATATGGGGTCTCCCATACAGGTTTTTCTCAGACTGAAGAAGTTACTTGGATAAGCAGTGAAACATCTTTAACCAAAAGAAAAGTCCAACTACCATGACTCAATCTCCAGACAATTCCATCTGGATGACTGAGAATCTTCATTAACATATGCAGGCATTATCAAAAGTAATGTGTAAAAAAACCTCTTACATATTGAACATTTCATACAAATAATATATGTTGTAGCTGATCGTTTGGAGCATGATGGTTTCAACCCAAGCTTCTTGGGTACAACCATCATGGAAACAGATTACACAGAGAAGCAACTGCAGAAGGCAACTAGATTCCTTTGTAAGAATGAGTTTAACATTTATATTTGCAGGAAGAATAATAATGGAACTTAAAGTTACAAACTCATATTTATATTATGACAGAAGTAAAATATAGGTTTTGTGTGTCATCTCTTAAGCTTATTTTCCAGGGGGACATTTCTTTTTTTTAAACATGATTCCTTCCCAAGAGAACAATGTATTGTATTTACAAAGAATAGAGTGAATGAGAGCCATATTGCAACTGAAGTGAAGTGTTTGTATATTACCTGATACACTGTTAACTGAAAACTTTTGTTGGAAATAATTTGTGTTGTAACTTTCTCCAATGCAAAATTGTTCATACAGCCCATTAATATAGCTTATTTTGATAATATAAATTTAATATAATTATATGAACATTTAATATTATTAAACATTATGTCAAATCAATATTATTCAATATTATTTAACATTATGTCAAATCCTAATTTTTTAGTATGATTTCAAGTGAAGATTGATGACATATTTATAAATAAGTCTAGAGTAGATTATAGTCTCAATATATTAATAAACTTTTCATTAGGAAGTATTTAGAGATCTAATTTTATTCAGTTATAGCAATAAATAAATAATTAACAGTTATATTTCTGGACCCCCCAATGAGGCACCACCTTGCTGTGGTTGGGGGCTTGTGTGCTCTGAAGAAGACGAGAGCTCTGCCAGAGGTTCAACCATACTGGACAGGTCTCATCACAGGAGCCAGACGAAGAGTGTCTCCCACCTATAAAAATATGAGAAGTAAA
>JANHZU010003418.1:66597-80743 GCA_032468055.1 Acrochordus granulatus
GTTCGCAGAGTGTGCGACTTGGCCCCAGGTGCGTTTCGCTGGAGAAAGCAGAACGAACGTCCAGTGTGTGATCCCAGCCGTGCGATTCAAAAGGCCCCACGTGATAGTGTCATAAGGAATGTTTTGTAGTTGCAAACAAAACAAAAAGGATGCAAGGAACAGCGGACGAACATAGGACGAAAGAAGGTCTTGATGCTGACCATTCCACCTCGTCCCATTTTACTGGGTCAGTAAACTAAGGATAGTTACACAGTTAAAGTACTCGACTGGCATCAGTAATTGAGTCATGATTATGATGTATGGGGTTCCAGCCTCTTTCAATATATTTAATGCTTTCCTCCAGGTCTTTATTTGTGGCCTAGTATGCTGAATCTTAGTTCAGCTGTTTATGGATTTTCACAGGGCAAAAATCATAGGTGCCCTTTTTTCCTTAGCCAACTGTACTGTTATTTCCTCCTTGTGCCTTAAAGATGCTTTTTTGAATGCATAAGAACAATTCCCTTGTGATATTGTACAATAACAAATTTGCTGGATAGAAAGTTTCTTTTATTGCTCCACCTTGTATTTTTTGTGTGTTTAGAATAGTCTGTTTCTTTTGGTTTTTTTTACACCTTTTAATTTTCCTACCATTTTGTGACAACTGAGCATGTTTCTTATGGCTGTTTTTGAGGTTTTTCACTTTTGTCTTAGGTTTTTCATAAATAGGTCTTCCTACCTCCAGCTGTAGTTTTAGCTCACTTGTGCAGTAATTACGTGTGGGGCTTCATATTCCATTCCAAGTTCCTAGAAAATAATAGAAACACAAAGACGGCAGGTATCAAGGAGGGCAGGATGCCTGGACCTTTCATAGATATGGAAAAGACATATTACCACTGACAAAGCTGTCAAGTTGAATTCTACTGTACAATTCGCATCCATCTTTTTACACATTAGAAATCTTCTCTAATGTAGATGTTGTTATGTGCTTTTTTTTTAAAGAGAAAGTCTTGAACGTGTAAGGTAGCCTTTCTGCTTGCAGATGAATGCATTAGGAGAAAATGATTTATATTACTCAGTATAGCCTATTGGCATACGGAGATGATTTTACCATACATGGTGAAGAATGAGCAGAAGAGAATTTTTCATAACTATGTGGTATGCACACAGCAGTAACATATATACATTCATCCTCATCATCACTACAAATATATTCAGTTAATGATAAGAACAATAAAAGTCGGATGACAAAACTGCATAATAGTATAACATAATAAAAATTGATTTAAAACTATATGTAAAATTCTAATGATGTAAGTATCTCTGGGGGAAATATTTTTCTTTGTTACCACAGATCTAATTCTCATGTAATTTGTTTGCATCTTTCACTGATGCAATACATAATTAAACTACATTATTCATAGTGTTAGACTTACTATCTAAAAAAGAAAAAGCAAGATAAATTTTAACTGGTCATCCTGGCATATGTACTAGCATGGGAGAAATGAGAGATTGATGGCTACCTTTATAATAGGAGCAGTACAACAAATATGCTGGGCAAATTAAATTTCTATTGAATTTGGATTGAACTTTTCTAGAAAGAAACTTTGGCTAAGCTCCCAATGAAAATTATTGCAGGTAAAACAGTCTCTCATAGTTCAATAACCAATTGAGTTCCTATCTAGAGTATTCTGAATGCTTCTTGATATGATATGCAGTTAAACTTAGCTCATTCAGTTGTTCAAGAACTAAGTTATCCAATCTTAATAATTTGAAAGGGTTGTTGATATTTTAAGGACAATTGCTGGCCATAAGAGGAAGTTTTTTTGAGTTCTAGTAGGTATCAGGAACACTGAAATTGTTCTATCAAAATTAGAGATATCAATCCTGCTGTAGAAAAATGGCACTTGATGCATTTGGTACATATTTAGATACATGAAAAACTGATTGTAGGAACGTAACTGTGGATTTTTTTGTAGAGGTTTGTGCAGATGTATACATTTTACCTAATTTGGAGTCTAGCAACTGACAAATTAGAGATTAATTAACTGAATGTTAATGTCAGTTTATAATAGAAAATTATTAGTTCAAAGAACATTCATGTTTATAAACAATGAATAAGAATTAGCTGTGACAATCCTTAATCTCAAAAGATTTTTCATATGTGTTTTACTCCTGCAAGGAAACATTTAAAGCATGGAAAAATAATTCATTTACAAGAAAGAAGAGAAAGAAGTTTGGTTAATATACCCTTTAACAGGATAATTAATTAATACATTAATTCTTATTTTCTTAATTAGAATTTTTAGCAATGGCCCAGCAAAATATAGGGTAATTAAGGGCACTTTCAAAAGTCATTCTTGTTTTCAGATAATGACATTGAGATCCAAGCTTAGTTATCTTTCTATAACATTTTTGTATTGTGATGCTGTGCACAGAATTAAATAAAACATATACATAATTTATACATATACATATTTTATACATACACATATTTTATACATATATTTTATAGAATATGTATGCCTATGTGTCTTTCCTTGCATGTGAGAATTGAGTTGTAATAAACAGGAAGAGTCAGCTATGATCAGAGAGGTCTTCCCTTCCCTTCCGCACACAGGGTGAAAGTGGCATCCTTGCATGAGTTCTTCTGTACTGATAAGAAGCACCATTGGTTTAGGAGAAATATAACCATATTTGCTTAGAACAGTGATGAAACCTTTCAGAAGGAAAAATGTGTGATAAAGTATCCCTCTCTTCAGCCTGTTAAAGCTAAGTTATAAAAAGTTGACATGGATTTGCCTTCATTAATTTATCTTGGATGATTTCACAATCATATTTACTATAGGTTAATTGTTTTTTCTTTCACTAGCGATATCCAATATTTCGTGGAATAGCATGTGTCATTGGAGCATGTTTTGTCTTCTTCAGTTCTATCCATGTATGTCTAAGAACTGCCCCAAAGATAGCTAGGACTTTCTGAACATATTTGGGAAACTCATGGAGATTACAGTAGGGAGAAGAGTAGATATGTTCTGTGTGAAGTTCACTTGTGTAACATTGATGTAGTCCTTTAGCAGGATAAACTTTAGTAATGTACAGTGACTCAACTCTGAAGTATGACTACATCTGGCACTACTTATATAATTCTATCTAAAAAGGCTATTTTGATTATTCAGTTCTGGTTCCATAGCATCCTTTGACCTTCAGTTGATTCAGATAGGACAAGAACTTGTCCAGCCAAGATTCACAGGATATTGTCTTAGAGTAGCTATCCAAAGAAAGCAGCATTTATTTACATTAAGGACATTTGCAATGAATTTCAACTATTAACCTTTACTGAATGGCTTCATTTATTGATTTAGTCACCATATTCACATATCAATGTTACCTTCATCCCTCCCATTATCCAGAGCTAATGTATTATATCTGTCTGTCTGTCTATCCTATCTCAGCTGTCCAAGGATGAAGAAAACATACAGCCCTCATCTTTCTGTGAACTTTTTGACTTTTTTCAGTTTGGATCAGCCACAACAGTTCACTGCTGGGATAGAAAATTAGTACTATAATTTAGAACGTTTATATTGGACTTAGAAAGGGTTATAATCAAAGGAAATACAATGAAATTAATAAAATGCAAGAAACATGAAATAAAATCAAGAGTAACTGATTTATTCTGCATCTCTTTAGAAAGTGGCTGAAAGATAGCTTTTTGTTAAATTAACTCCACTTTGGGGGAAATATACACTAAGTTCTACTTAGCAGTAAGCTGGCAATATATAGCATAATTGGAGCAATTATGCAGCTAAACATTAAAGTGTTGATCTAACTTTTTATATTGTTTGGTGGAAGACAGGATATATCAGCTACGTGGCAGTAGTTTCATATATCATTTGGCATATAACTAAATAAATAATTGCATAAAAGTATTAAGAATTGCTTTGTAGTAATGACTTTAAAAACATAAACTGTGGAATGCTAACATCCTTACCAACACAGAAGTTAGGAAAATAGTGTTTGGCCACTGACAAAAACATTTTGAATTCTAAAAGAAAACATGTATGCTGAACAGAATCATGATAAAGATTGCCCTTCCATGCTGTAGGTGAAGAATGTTTCCCATTAACAGAATCAAACAAAAATATAGCCCAGAGAAAAGTAATCTGTGTTAACTGATGTTAAGTATTTTGTTGAGATTGGGTTTGTATTGTACTCCTGGAAAAGCAAGGTGGACTTGTATTTCATGAATAAATAAGACTAGGTAAGAATAAAATAGCTGCAATTAATTGCCTATATGTCCTCTACATATCTTTATTAATAGAATTTGCAATTCAGAATCAGTTCCAAAATGGAAATAGTTGGTGTAGATATGACCGATAGCATTCAGGTAGTCCTTGACTTACAATTATAATGGAGCCTGCCAGTTACAGTCATAAGTCATGACAGTTGTAAAGTGCATAATCACATGACTGACTTGACTTTATGTCCTTTTTTGTGATGGCCATTAAATGAATGTGGCAATCATTATGGAAATGCTGCTGTCATTAAGTAAAGCCATGGTCATTAAGTGAGCATGGCAGTTGTTAAGCAAATCCATTGTTCACTATGGGGTATTTTTGCAAAAAAATAGAAGTAAACATTGATTTTTGGCAAATAGGTCATAAATGGTGATTATATGAATGCAGGCTGGTTGCCAACCACCCAAAATACAATGTCATGCCCTCAGGGGAAGATGGCTATCAGAACTGGATCATAACTACCTTTTAGTTGCTAAGTAACTTGTCATAAGTCTGGTGAGCCAAGAATTCCCCTCAGCTTTCAAAATCTAAAAGTTAGTAGTCCCTCATCTGCCTCCTACTATTATCTGGTCACAGAAGTACATTAGTTTGGCAGACCAATGTACTTGGCAGTGAAAAATTAAGAAAAATTATGATTTTTATAGAATAAAAGTAGGGAATAATTTTGATTAGTGTACTACAATAGGTATTAAGTCAAGTTAGCCAGATTGTATAGTATTGTTTGATAGATGAACAGAACAATTCCTCTTCAGGTTGCATAAAATCTTCAGTTGCAGAACAAATCATCTTAGAAATCGAAGTGTGATATTTTCCAATGCACATTAAAAGCAATGACAATTACAGTATTGAAAATCCAAATACATTGTTGGATAATGCTCTTAATAGAATCAACTAAAATGTTCATAAAATATCATTTTTGATTTATCAGGGTATTTAGAAAGAAAAAGAGGGGAAGAGGAAATAAAAAGCAAGATGAGTTTCTAGATTCTCTATATAATCATATGTTAAAACATTTGGCCTCTTTTATGAGAACTGTCTTAAAACATACTGACTTTGACCTATAGATTTTTTGGTTGATACCTCCCCCAACCTAATTTTGTTTTATAGTGTTCCCAGGATTATGCCATAGCAGGACCATTTGGAGAATTAACATATTAAACAGATAACATTAGAAATATACTTAGAAAGTTAGCATGAAAAATAAAATTCTGTTTGTAGAAAAGTAATATATCAGGAATATATATAGCTGGTCTGTCACTTGACATGCTTTGGTATGTGGAGAAATATTCACAAAGCATAACATTAACCCTTTCTGATTATTGGTTTGATGTCATCTTAGATTCATTTATATGAAAGAATCATTGGCTTTAGGGCAAAATGTGACATGATAAACAAGAGGATGCTTTTCAGAAAAATCCAGCTACATTTATATGGGATAAATTGTACCAATCCAATTTACTTAGAGATTGATTTGTTTTAAATCATGTGTTACTGTATTTTATACCAAACAATAATCATAATATGACAAAAGTAATGACTATTCTGATGATAGCTGTAATCTATATTAAAAGCAGTGCACTGCAGAACAACTGCTTGCAGCATTGGAGTGTGGTGATCTAGCATAAGTAAAATGAAGAATACTAATTGAATCACAATACACTCTGCTGTACTTTTGTGAACTAACAAGTGAGACGGTAAAGGAAAGTCTGTTTCACAGCTGAGTGAGTAGAATGGTATTCATGCATCAATTAATTTACATCACACAGCACCTGACAAGTATCAATATGAAGTTACCAGGAGAGAGAAATTAGGTTTCCAGCATTCTTTATATGAATGCTGCTTTAAGATTCCTAAGAGTTGGTAGAGGTATCAACCAAGCAGAGTTGATTACTGGGATTAATAGTTTATTAATCTTAGCTTTTGGATTCTTGCTACAGTCCATTGTCAGAGAATAAAACCATACCCTCGCAAAGAATCTGAAAGCTAAGATTAATAAACTATCAATCCCACTGATTGACTCTGCTTGGCTGATGCAGCATTTTTCTGAAATATGCGTTTTTACAGTTATTTAATTGGGGGAGGCTTTTTATTTAGTTTGTAAATTTTAAGAAATCAGCATCATTTCCGTCTTTTTCAATAGTTTTTTCTGACATCTCTTTAGGACTTCGTTCCTGCTAGCACTTGTCCTATCATGGATCTGCTGTTAGCAAAACATTAAAGTTCATCAGGATCCATGATGGAATTCTTTTTGAATCTGTGTCCAAAAAAGAATAGGCCAGTAATCTTATATCCAAACACAGAAATAGGTCTTTAATTGTTGCCCAATGCGCTTTGTATTGAGAGCATGCCTAATCTCAACAGGGGATCATTCCACACAATGTGTGCACAGCAGAGCCTTCCCTTTTCCATAGCATTATTAAATGAGCATCAACAGGATGTGGCAAAATAAAATAGGCATCTATTGCAGAATGTGTCAAAGAAGACAGTTTTTCAAATAATTTTAATTCTAAGATCCCTGAAATAACTACTCTTCTCAGACAGAGTTCCTAGAAATATGCCAAATATTATTTTTAAAAAATAATGGCTATGTTCTCCTATCCATTTTGATCAATACATAGCATAAAACAGCAAAAGATAAAAGCAATTTGAAATTTTGTGTGTTGAATCACATTGAACCATGTTTTGCATATTCATTTCTTTATCTGATAACTGCAATCAAGCACAGGTCCAGAATGCAAAATGTAATTGGGTATCTCCAATTGTGTTTACATTCACAATGAAGCAATTTTTGTTTCTATACCAGACTATATACAAAATATGATAGACTGAGATGATAGAATTCCAGACAGTTCTATTTTAGACTGCAGGTGGGGCTTGCATGATTTAATTTAAAAACTAATGGTTTTAATCTTCTGGCAATTCAGTATATTAATTAAGGTAAACAAATTAAATGTTATCTTGGCAATTCTATACACCCAAGTCATTTTTGGTCAACCAAGGATAAACGGTATTTTAGAAAGATTCTTAATTCCCCTTGCACTTATTGATTCTAACTGGCAAATTCCATAGCAATTTTTTCATCAGCAAGACACATTTTGGACAGGTATATTGTGCAGGTGAAATTAAAAGTTGGCTCATGGAAAACAAATGAATATAAAATTAAACAATATCCTAATACTCTCTCCTTATCCTCACTGTTTCATTAATACTACAAGAAAAATTGGATTGGCCATTCTGCTATCTACAGTCAGCATTCTGTACAAAATCATTTTAGTGCAGTCTTCTCTGTAAGGGAGTTGTCTTTTTAATCCAGTGGACTGTTTTGAAATATGAAACATACACAAATGGTTCAGGCTTAAATTTTGTTCTCTTTAGTTTATCCCTGCATAATTACCAGATAGGTTCTATGCATGCTAGATACTGGTTTTAGAATGTCTGCCTATATGGTATATTATGACATCATTCCCAACCAAATATTTATTTATTTATTTTACACATTTCTATGCTGCCAATTTCCGAAGACTCTTGGCAGCTTACATAGATTAGATATTTATACAGTAGTGTAAACTAACCCCGCCCCCCCTGCTGGCCGGCGATGTTGCATCCGGGCATCTCCGCAGTTTCTGCTCCACCCCTGGCAGGAGGGTGGGCCGCCTTCGACTTGCCGCTCAACTCCTCGCCACTCGCCCTCTCGCCTCGCCCCTCCCGCCAAAGCCAGCCAGCTCCCACCGAAGTGGTACCCGATTTATCTACTCGCCAGTTTTTACATGCTTTCGAACTGCCAGGTGGGCAGAAGCTGATGCTTAGTAACAAGCGCTCACCCCGTTATGTGGAGCTTGGGAATCGACCTGCCAGCATGCCGGCCATTTCTGGTTGACATAACTGGCAGCATTAATCCGCTGTGCCACCGCACCAATAATTCTACAATAATGTAGAATATATTATATAATAGAATATACTGAACATATAAGAAGCTATCTAGACATTGGTCTATCTAACCCATCATCTTTGACACTGATTGATAGTGATCTCCCAATTTCAAGGTAGAACATTTTCCAACCTTATATAAGTGAATTTATTTTTATCAAATGCAGTGAATTTCTTTATTTTTATTTACTTGTGTCTCGCCTTTATTATTTTACAAACAACTCAAAGCAGCAAACATATTTGATACACCTTCCTCCTATTTTCCCCACAATAGCAAGCCTGTGAAGTAAGTTGGGCTGAGAGGGAGTAACTGGGCTTTCTTGGCTTAGAATTTATGACCTCCCACTTGCTAATTTGTTACCTTAACCACCAGACCAAACTTTGAATTTATCTTTTTGTAAGCAAATAGTCTCTAGCAGTGAGCTATAAATAGTTAATTAAGTGCCATCTAGTCAGTCTTGACTCATGGGGACAATATGTACAAATTCTTGCTATAATGATCTGCCTCTAATAATAATCAGTAATTATTTCAAAATCATTCCAACAATGTATTCAAGCCTGCCATCCACCTTATATGCCGTACTCCTTTTGCTTTCCTCAACTTTATCAAGCGTAATAATTCTTTCTAATTTATCTTTTTCTCCTTCATATGTTGCATGGGGATCAGTTTCTACTTGCTTACCAACACTTCAGAAGATGGATTTTGCCTGGCAGAACATGACATTTTTATAAACCATCTCCAAATCTGTACTAGAAAGATAAATTTTTCTCAGGGCCCAGATTGCACAGTTGTAGAGTATCACTGGAAAGACCAATATTTTTTAATTATTCTGACCTATTTTTAAGTTTGCAGTTGCTTTTCTTTATAGGACTAATCTCCTCTTCTCCAGCACACTATCCTTCTTTGCTATTTTTGAGCCAAGCAAATTGAAATAAAACTTTAAATTCTTTACTGTCAGCTGTTAGTTCAGCATACAGGTCAGCTGTTAATTTAAGCATACAGGTTGCCATTACCCTTGTTAGGATAAAGTGTAAACTTGTTAAGGACAACTAAGATAGACATAATGATTTAAGTTGATGCAGCAGCTGTGACCCCTGTATGGAAAAGAGAGACCTCAATATGTTGCTGTGATAGCCAACTGAATTAGTGTAATCTCTTTTTGTAGGACTATCCCTGAAGTTCTATGTACTGTAGCTGATTATATCCTCTAGGAATGCAAAGTAGATACCTGCCAGGCTGTAAGAGCTTCAGTAGCTGACAATTTATTTCTGGGCTAAATTTCAGCTATTTGTTTGATGTTTATCCTTATCTTAAATTTGTGATTCTATCCTATAACATTTAGTGATAAATCTTTTAAGGGTATTATAACTATCTGGACAGTTGTAGATTTTTAGAAAAATAATTGGTCTATACATGAAGGTGGAAGAGTAACTTTTCAATTTTTGTGTTTTTATTGTCTAGTTTTAACTTTTTTAAAAAAATTGTTTATTTATTTTATTTTATGTTGCTGTTATCATGAAAACTGACATGAAAATCATAACTAAATATTAAATAAAATTTTATCAGTTTCCAGAAATTTTACATGAGAAATTTGTTGGCAATCTCAGTTTTTATAAAAGAAGACCTTCATTTATTTCTCAGATTAAAGAAATTTTAAAGAATTGTATTCTGTCTTCTTTTCTTAGGATTATTGTCAAAGATCTCTAAACTGAAAGCAGAAAGATGTCTGTAAGTATCCCTGATGAGAAAAAAATTGTTTGTGATCAGATGGAAATACTTAACTTCTGCTAATTTTTGAATATGTTAAGCCAATTTATGATTTTACAAATATGCATAAACAGTATAAACATTCATGTATGTCTCTTCACTAAAAAAAATATTTTGATACATACATTCATGTGTACTGTTGAAAACTTTCCCAAAATCTCTGTTTATATGTTCCTTTTCCTGTTTCTATAGAAGTCCTCTTGCAGGATGTCCTCTTACTCTTTCCCCATAATTCCCCTGGCCATTTCCAAGTCTGCACTTTGTAGCAACTTTACCCTAACACCACTGCAGTCATTCACCCTGTTAGTATAGTGGAACCTTGGATTGTGAGTACCATGTTTAACAAGTATTCCGCAAGATGAGCAAAATTTTTTAATAAAATTTAACAAGTGAAAACTTGCAAGACGAGCACCGCACAATGAGATTGCGCAGGAAATCTCACAACTGAGCCGATGGTTCTTCTCTCTCGCTGCATAAATTAAGTGAAACCAGTAGATTCTCCTTCTGAGCAATAATCATCCCCTTCCTCTCCTCCCTCTCATCTCCCTCATGCCAACCACAACTCTTTTCAAAGTGTAGGAAGATTGACCCTCCGTCTTCCATGTCACACATACACCCAGCCCTCCTAGCACAGCACCCTCTAGCCTGTCCTCCTCCTGCCCATCTCTTCTCCCTCTCATAGCACATAAGCAGGTTATAAGAAACATTTCCAAACTACCCAGGAAACACCCCCCAGGAAAGACATTACAAAAGGAAAAAGAAAAAGGTCATTTTGCCCTCGAGTGGTGGCAGCAGATCCACCCAATTCAACAGGGACTGCCAAGTCAGCAGATGGCCAAGCAACAGCTGATTGCCAGAGTCTGCCTCAGAGCGGATCCATTGCAGCTGCTCAAGAAGGAGCGAGGCGATCAGATTAGCATTAAAGCAGCCCACCCCTCCCAGAAAAGGCCAGATGAACTTCCTAAAAACTATACAGAAACAAGAGAGAACAGAACTTCAAGGCTAGGTGGAAATCCTTGGAAATCCAAGGGACCATCAAGAAATTAAATCACAGTCATTCTCTGTTCGGACCCCTGCCTCAAAATCTTCTAGCAAAAGTTAAAAGTGCTGGTTAATTTATTTTATTTCTATTTTATATTGTGTATTAATAATCACTGTTATTTGTTTCAAATATTAGGGACAATCATTTGTACATAAAATACCATTGAAAATTGTTTTTATATGAATATTTCATTATTTCCTAGAGGAAAATTCGCTTTGGTATACAAGTGTTTTGGATTAAGAGCACTCTTCCAGAATGAATAATGCTCGCAGTCCAAGGTTCCACTGTACTGTATTTTGAAAGACCCTGATGATGTGATTATTCAACTAATCCTTTGTGATGGTGATGGGATTTTCTGGTTATAGTAGTACAGCACATTCTTGCTTGTTTTTATATACATATGAAAAAGCTTCTATCTTGGATTTGTGTGGAGATGGTAGGGGACATACATTATTAATGACTTTCTCTTGGGACTTAATATTAAGCAAAATAAGCTTAATTATTGTTTATTGGAACCAGTCTACAAATACTGCACTGTAGATACAGTAGCCTTTTAAATTATGTTTTGTTTTAATTATCTCTTCTTGAATACCTGAATATGTTGAGCTGATAACCAGCCAAACAATGAGTTCAGCTCTGAATCTAATGTTCTTGTAAATGCAAGGTTATTAGATTATTTGAATTGCTAAAGAACCAATCTCTGTAGGATTTAATGTCTCATTTGTCAGTCTTTTGCTGTATTTGTAGAATACAGTTACACCTTTAGCTAACTTACTCTAATGTATCCTAAGTAGTAAATCTATGTCTGGTAAGTTACTGTATGCTTCCTAGTAAATTTAAGGTTACAGCCTAATGAGTACTGTACATTTACTTTAACATACAATTCAGTGAATTCATAGGATTTACTCACTGTGAATGAAAATATTGCTTTATTTTAGTATCAAGTTCACTATTACTTCTGAAGAAAGTATGTTATTCACTTCATAATGTTAATACAAGCAAAATCCTATTATAATTCTAAAGAGTAATTTTATACCAACTCAAGCACAACCTATCACTTACATTAAGGCCTACAATGTTTGGAAATCTTATTGTTATTCATCCCCAAATTAAAATGTGAGATTTACTGACAAGCAAAAATGAAAGGCTTACAGAGTGTTGGACATTTATATATAGTTAGTGGATTACATTTCTTTGAAATGGATAATTGAACTTTGGATTTCTAGTGTATTATTAGATGGCCACTTTGGTTGGTGAACAGTTAGTATATATCAGATTTAAATATTTAAGTTTACAAGAAATACCTTTATAACTATTACCTTCTTAATTCCTGCAACTTGTTGTTGTTGTTATAACATTTTTATATTGCCTTTTTGATATATAACTCAAAGCGGCAAACATACTTAATACTCTTGACACCTATTTTCCCCACAACAACAGCCTTGTGAGGTGGTTGGACTGAAAGACAGTGACTGTTCCAAAGTCATCCATCCAGCTTTTATGCCTAAGGATGCACAGAAGTATTAGCCTCCTAGTTTCTCTGCCAGTACCATAACCACTATACCAAATGAAGTTGGAAATCAAGCCCTGTTTAATGTATTGGGCTGAAATTTTATACTGGGAGCAACTTACTTTTAAAACAATGGGAATCTATCAAGTAAATGTACCTAGGATGCAGTTGACTGCATATGGGAACAGCTTACAAAGCATCTGTATATCCTGGAAAAAGATTCAGCAGTTTTATTGATTTAAAGAAAGATATTTTGTATAAATGTATATTGTCTTTAAATCTGGAGTATGCCTTTACTGCATCAGTTGTTGCTATTAGCTTTTAATGTCACCAATATTTTCTTTGTTTTTTTATTGCAGTTTTTGCTAGCAAAATTATTTTTCGCATATGTTAATTTATGTTAAATATTGTTTAAGTTGAAAGGAGAGCTGCCACAAGATAAGTAGCATATTCAACTGTTTTCTTGTTTTTGTTGTCTGTTCTATTTCCATAACTAAGCTAATACAGTCTAATGCTTAAATATATACGTCTGCTATTGAATTTGGTTTGTCCCAGATCACATTGCTTCTGTCTTTCCAATATGTTTTCCCTAGTTTATATAAATCATCTTATTTCCCTATTCAGTCTGTATGCATAAAACATTGATTCATTAAGGCTGGAATCCCTTGCATGTTTCCCTTGATAGATACACATAATAGAGAAAAAGTATTTTTGTTATAATTGTATTCTTCCTTACAGCATTCAGAATTTCCCTTTTTATTTCATGTTGTTTTTGTAGTAAACACCCTGTGCAGCAAATTTATGTCATTTAATTATGATGTGTTATGGATGAAACTTGTAATTTAAAGCCATTAATTTTGTAAGTCACAGAATCCAGTCCAATTGTTTGAAGAATATAGCTATTTGTTAACTTTGATCTAATAGGATTTCTTCTTAATGAAAATACACCTAATGCCATACAATCTTTGTTTATAACTTAATTTTCCTTTTTACATAGGGATGCAGCAAGACTTGATGAGTTTTATACAAAAAACCAGCAGCTTCGCGAACAACAAAAATCATTGCATGAGACGATTACAGTTTTGGAAGATCGGTAAGTAAGAATTACAATGGAACCTTGGATTGTGAGCATAATTCGTTTTGAAAGAGTGCTTTTAATCCAAAATGCTCTTATACCAAAGTGAATTTTCCCATAGGAAACAATGTAAAGTTGGATAATCCATTCCACACACCCAAAAATATTCATAAAAAATCATTTTGAATGGAATTTTATGTAGAAATTATTGTCCCTAATATCTGAAACAAGTAATGATTAATACACAATATAAAATAGAAATAAAACAAATTAACCAGCACTTTGAGTTCGTAAAGAGTCCTGGCTGGCATGAGGGAGATGAGAGGAAGGAGAGGAAGAGGAGGGTTATTGCTTGGAAGTAGAATCTGAAACTTGAATCTTGGGAATTGTTTCTCTTGAACAACTTTCACTAACACTCCTGATTTCACTTAATTTACGCTTTTTTGATTCTGTGTCCTCTTTTGACTCACTGGAATGTCTTTCCTTTCAATTGAAAGGAGACAGAGCTAAGGGACTTAGCCAAAGGAACAATCAGATAGAAGACAACTTA
>JANHZU010003418.1:80843-91486 GCA_032468055.1 Acrochordus granulatus
TGTGTAGAGCTTTTTAAAGTTTGAGATGACCTGCTGATCCATGAGCTGGAGTAGTGGAGTGGTATTGGGAGGAAGGAACTTGACCTTGATAAACTCCTCCAATGAGTCATCTTCAAGGCCTGGAGGATGGGCAGGAGCATTGTCCATAAGATACGCGTGACCCAGGCCTTGCTGTTGGACCTCCACATCACAGTTAACTGGCTCTTCTGCTTCTTATATTTCTTGAAGGCACATGGGTTCTAGAATGATACACGAGCAAGGGCTTTATCTTCAAATCCCCGCTTGCATTAGCACAGAACAAGAGGGCGAGATGGTCTTTCATGGGCTTGTGACCGGGCATTGCAGTCTTTTCTGCTGTGATGTAGGTTCCCTTTGGCATCTTTTTCCAGAAGAGACCCATCTCATCACAGTTAAAAACTTGCTATGGCAAGTCACAGAATTTCTGAATTTAGCAGCTAACTAAGTTGCCTTAGCATCTGAGTTCTCTGCTTCTCTGTGCCTCAAAAAACTATGGATGCCACTTCTCTCTTAAAATTATCAAACCATCCCCAGCTCACCTTGAAATCTGTCGCTTCTTCTGTCAACATACCTGGTGACTTCACTATAAGATCAGCATACAACACCCTCGCCTTCTCGCAGATAATGTACTCAGTCACAGCATGACCTGCTAATTGCTTTTCATTGAGCCACATGAGAAGCAACTTTTCTACATCTTCCAGAACACGTGGCTGATGCTTTGTTATTCTCGTGACTCCTTTCGCTGCATCTAGCCCCTTTATTTCTTCTTTCTTTTTCAAGATGATGCAAATTGACGTCGACTTGCTATACATTCTTGCGAGGTCAGTCATGCGCACACCTCGTTTGTGCCTCTTGATGATTTCCTTCTTAAAGTCTACCGTAATCATCTCCTCCTTTATGGGGCTTCACACACACGTGGTCACAATACAATACACGTAAACATGCACAGTAATAGCGTAAAATGCACGTGGTAGTGTAAACAGAACTCTTACACGAATGCTGCTTACATGAGAAATATAGTGCATGCTGACTGAGGATGCATAGTTCCATGAGATTTCCCACGTGAGGTTATTGTGCAATGCTCATCTTGCAAATTTTCACTCATTAACCCAATTACATTTTATTAAAAAATTTTGCTCATCTTGCAGAACACTCGTGAACCGTGTTACTCGCAATCCAAGGTTCCACTGTATTCCTTTTTGCTTACAGAATTTGACTATGTTTCTCTTGAATCCAAGTTAACTGAATTTTAAGGAATGATCTTAAATTAGATGCAGATTTTATTCAGTAGATAATCAACATTTGCCTGATAGTGTTTTTTAAAATTATATTTAATGTATAACAAAAGAAAGTAGTAATCATCACTTAAAATTTATAAGAAACGAGTATGGAAGGGATTTCATGTGCTACCTATTGGCATATGATAATTTCCAGGATAGATTATTTTTTCTCACTTCTTTGTAAGACAGTTCTTTGATATTGTGTAATCTACTCCTTTGTTAGTTTTATAAAGCAAAGTTCTCTGATTCTCTGGAAATTATACTTCCACAAATGTTAGATTCTAATGAAACCACCCAAATCTCTGTTCCTAATATTTGTCCTGTTTAGTGCAAAAAAATTGCACCTTATGAATTTCTGTAAGAAATACAGAACTTAGTATTAGATACTCAACTGATGAAAATTTGAGTTTTAGGCTCAACACATTTGTGCATATTTTTTTCAAAAGTGTGTAATTAAATTACATTGCATGGTACATGTGAATGTATCTTTTGGAAAATTTTCATGTTCTACAATGTTAAAAATGTTTTTAAAATGTTAAATTTTAAATATTAAAAAAATCTTAAAAAAGAAATAAATGGAGATTAAGCAATAGTTTAAAATCCAAAATATAATTAATATTCTACATGTTCAAGCTGTATTTTTAAAAATGCATACTGAATTCCATTGGACATAATGGGATTTTTAAGTAAAATGCAGAAGATTATGCTGCTGTAAGTGGATGTAATAAGTCCAAATATGTATGAAATGCTACAAGCCTCAATCCTGAGCCAGCATTAATGACCTGGATGAGGAGGTTGAAAGGATGATGATAATGCAGAACTAGGACAACTGGCTAAAGCTTTGATAAAGAAAAGTTTTAAAAAGAAGTAATTTTACTTAAATAATGGTCTGAAATGAACAATATGAAATTTAAATCTAACATGAGAAGGGGAAGAATGAAGGATATAGGATGGGAGAGATCTGGTTTAGCAGTAGTATGTGTGGAAAAACTCTGGGTATTCTAATAGTTCATACACTGAACATAAAGTTTTCCCCATAACTGTGCATAGATATCAACATGTACCTATGCAGCACAAGGGTTTTTGGGTAAGTGGAGGTTGCATATGATCGCAGATGGTCAAACATGCACACCTCCCAAATTTCATCTGCACATTGCGCAGAGATGCATGTCCTGCATGCTGATTTGTTGATTCCTGCTGGAAGGCAGGAGGAAGACAACTTTGTTGTTTGAACGCCCCCTACCTGGAACATTCACACTCACAGGAGTATGAATTGACAGCTGTGCAACTGTCTCTGAACAGCAGATGTGTATGGAGAAGTATAAACCAGCCTTAAATCAATACTGATGGAACTGCTGGAAAGGCAGTTTAGAAACAGCTGGAAAGCATATGCTATGTTGAGATGTATTAACAGGAATATTGACTTCATTCATAGTAAGTAACTGTCCTACTCTACTGTGCCTTGTTCTGGCTCCACTTGAAATATCCAGTTCTGGGCTTCACAGTCTAAAAATGACATTTACAAACTGGCACAAGTTTAGATGAAGGTCACTGAGATGGCAAGGTATGGAAAATCAAGTAATGTGAAGAATAGTTAGGGAACTGGATATGTTTATCCAGCAGAAGAAATTACCAAAGTAAGATGTGATAGCACTTTTTTCAAGCTTTGGCATCTTTGGAAGGTAGGACCAGAAATGCCTTGAAATGACCCAGAAATAGATTCAAATAAAATATAAGGAGGAAATTCCAGATGGTAAGGTACATTCATTTTCAATGAAGGTCTTCAACCCATGCTGGCTAGACACCTATGAAAAATGCTTTAGCATATTATATACCAGAGGGTTGGTCTAGATGACCTGTGACATCCCTATCAACTCTATTATGCCATAATACTTTTTGTATTATATTATTGCTTTTTAATATTTTCTAATATGTTTTTCATATTTTCCCCAAATATATACTTGGACGTTATGTGATGGCTTTCATGAGCTAACAGAGTGACCATATTTAGGTAATCATGCCAAATTAATAAGTTAAAATATGAATGAGACTTTTGCTTTCACAGGCAATCATTTTGCTCTTTCCTTTGGGATGCAAGCAAACAAACCAGAAATCTATAGTAATAAGCATTTGAATCTTAACATAGTAATCCATGTTTTGAAACTATAGTTAGAAGCTTCCTGGCTTGATCACTGGCAGCACTTTCATGATACATTAAGTTATATTAAGGTTAAGTTTAGTATATCATTTGAATCCCTTCTAGGCTTAAGCTGGTGATTAACACAGAAATTTGAAAACACAATCTGAAATCCTGCTTCACTTAGCCCCTACTCTGTATGAAGCCAGAGAGAGAAGTTAATATTTAAAAGCTTCTGTTCTCATAGCATAGAGTCGATGGTATAGCACACAATGATATGATGTGTGGTAGGAACAACGAGAATTTTTCCTACCACATAACATTGTCATTCATAGGTCTACTGAGCACCCTATTTGTATTGGTACGTGAAGAACAGTTCTCTGGTTAGGCCATTATTCTGGTGGGTAAGGACTGACTGGCCAGCTACCATGATGAGAGAAGAAGTCAGGCAAACAGTATGCTAGTGTAGCCAGAGTTCCCCCAAATAATGGGCATGCATATTATGCAAAAACACTTTCTGTTTGCATAAAGGAAGCAGAGCAATTTTGTACACAGGAAAAATGGGTTCCTTTTTAAAGTTTTACTGTTAGCATAATGGCTTCTTTATTAATTTAGAAATGGCTATATTTTTTTTATTTATTAAATTTGTATGCTTGCCATTCACCATCAAGTAACTCTGCGGAGCTTACAGTGTTATACTTGGATATATTACATAATATTGGATATATTATTGGATCAAAATTGTAGTTACTGTAAATTTGCCAGTAGTTCCTTTTAAATATTGTTTATCACTCATATTTATTGGACTCTGATTAGGCAAGATCAAAAATAAGTCTTTTTACAATGTCAACATGGATCATTTGACCTGTTTCTAATTGTCATAGGCCTATAGTTAAATTTTTGATTAAAACTTGTAAAGTATTCAGACAATAAACAAATATGTTTTTGTTTTGCTTACTATACTTAAGCTATTTGTCTTGCTGCAGAATAACATTAGACTGAGCAGTTGAGGATAACATTTATATTGATGGTTTATGTCTGAATATGCCATATTGGATCAGATAATGGCTAAGTTATGAATAATTTGTTTTTAATAATATCCAGCTATGAATTCTTTGGAGGATATTCAAGATCTATAAAAGAGGAATGTATGTGAGAAGAAATGTTTTTCTCTCACTAAATAATATTTTCTTCATTCAGTGATCAGAAATTGGAATTAGGCCAGAAGCATGCTTCAATATTTATAAGTATTTCAGTTACTACTTACAAAGCAAGTATTGCATTATTACTTGCAAGCAAATCCTGCAATGTTCAATAAGTCTTAATTTCAGTCTTAATATTTGTATATCCTGTTAGTGAAATCTTTATAATTTATCATAAGCCCATCTTTAGAGTGCTCTGACTTATCTAGTACTTTCAAAATTTATATTGAACCAACAACAGATGGAGAAAATACACCTTCTAATTACATAGGTTAAGGGCAGGATTATGTGATCGTTGTGCAGTAACCGAAGAGCATATGAAGAAGAAACAACAGGAATTTGAAAATATTCGGCAACAGAACCTTAAGTTAATCACCGAACTGAGTGAGTTATCAGTATTTTGTCATTACAACATTGTTTTTGGCATTTTTGGATTTGTGTTTCTATTGTCCTTCAGTCAGAGATATGGCAAGATTTCTGACATAAAACCATTTACCCCAGAGTAAGCCCAATTTAACTTGGTATATTTCAAAGAGAAATTGGGGAACTGCACTATTAATGCCATTAATTTTAGAAGATTCATGAAATAGAAGTACTTTTCAAAGTTGTTAATATAGTAAGACAATAATATGGAAAGCTTTTATTTGTTTGAGACAAAATACAAACATGCTCCAATTGATATTGAATTGAATACCAAAAACATTTCATTTAAATTTGATTCAGTGGACAGATTTTGCTCACATATCAAATTTGCATTAAGATATGACTCTCTTTCTAATTCTGAACCTGTGTCATCAAATTGACATTGAGTTCTCAGCAGTTCTGATTCTTAAAAAGGTAAAGTCATGATCAACTCGACAGGGCAGTGCTTATCTCCAGTTCACAGTCGAGGGAGCCAGTGTTTGTCCAAAGATGCTTCTGTGGTCATGACTATACGCCAAAGTGCACGGAACACTTTACCTTCCCACCAAAGGTGGCACCTATTTAACTATTTGAATTTTTACATGCTCTTGAACTGCTAGGTTGGCAGGAACTGGAGCAAGTACATGGTGGTGCTTGAGTCTTGAATGCCAAGCTTCTGGCTGACAACCGCACCTCAGCCACCATTCTTATATTCTTATCATGAAGGAATAGTCTGGTGTGATGAAAAAAGTAAAACAAATTTTCCCAACCTCATATTGAATATAATTGATTTACAAATTGTATGAAATACTCCATGCACATTACGCATAAGTCTGTTCAGTGTTATCTTAGTTACTATGTAAAGATTTGTGAAAAAAGTAGAGGAAGCTAAAACACAGCAGAAAATTATAATGCTTTTATTTCAGTGAATGAAAGAAACAACTTACAGGATGAAAATAAAAAGATTTCGGAGAAGCTTCAGAAGATGCAGCAAAAAATAGAGTAAGTTTGTCTATAAGTATGCATATGTAATAAACAGTATTATCTCAGAAGAAATAAAAACATTTAACTTGTATATCATACCAAGAAAAATGCATGGACATATCTATTTAAGTTATTACTAATCAAGCTTAGGTATCGGCATTTATAACTTTGTGTGTGTGCGTGCTGGAAATGAGACATATTAATGACTTAATCATTAACTTTATTAATAGGGGCAAGTATCCCTGCTCAGTGAAACATGATAAAACTTTGAATATTCAAAATATTCAAAAATCCTCCACATTTTACAATGAGAGGAGGATTCTCATTGAGAGAATCAATGAGAATTGATTCTCATTGAATCAATTGATTCAATTGAGAGAGGAGGAGTTCTACAATAAATAAATATAGAAGTCAGCCCCTTACTGAGAGAATTTCCTTTACCTTTAGTTCAATCTCTAGTACAATAGGGTATTAGGATGGATTGGGGGCATCGTAGAGAAGATCATAGAGAAGATCACCAAACTGTATTTACTAGATAAGCTTATCTATAATTCTTGTTAATAATTAAATGAAGTTGGGAAATGAACTCTTGTCATTTCTAGTGAATGTTTTACACTTGCATGATTTACAATCTTTAAAATTATCATTTATATGCTTACTGTTGCCATTGTTTTATTTTTACCACTATTTCCTCCCAAGTTTCATCAGATGCTACATGCTTCTTCCAAATGGTTCTCTTTGAAGACTGCAAAGGCTAAAATGTTTCTCTTTTCCACTTTTATTGCTGTTATTTTCTGAAGTTCCTTTCCTGATGAGTTACAGCTAGTATGAACTTTAAATGTTACTGATTTTTTTTAATTTCACAGTATTTTTTCAGCCCTCTTTCTCAGTAATCTCAGGCATAGGACCTCCCTTCTTCCTTAATTTCATTCCTATTTTTTTATTCCTGCTTTTACCACAGTAGAGGTAAAAGCAAAAAAAAAAGGATAGGAACTAACCATTCAGTGGTTTGTTGTTGTTTAGTCATGCAGTCGTATCTGACTCTTAGTGACCCCATTGATTGCAGCACATCAAGCCTCCTTGTCCTGCACTGCCTCCCAGAGTCTTCCCAAGCCCACACCCATCACAATGACTATGCTATCTATCCATCACATCCTCTGCTGTCCCCTTCTCCTCTTCCCTTCAATCCTTCCCAACATCACAGTCTATTCTCTGCGCATTATGTGGCCAAAGTACTTGAGCTTCAGCTTCAATATCTGTCCCTCCAAAGAGTAATCAGGGTTGATTTCCTGTAGGATTGACAAGTTTGATCTCCTTGCCTTCCAAGGGACCCTCAGTAGTCTTTCTCCAGCACCACATTACTTCTGGAAAAAACCATAGCCTTGACTATGCAGACCTTTATCAGCAAGGGGATGTCTCTGCTTCTTAATACACTGTCTAGGTTTGAATTCAGTACTAGATAAAGTCAAATCAGACTACTTACTGGAAGATAATAAAACTACAGTAATTCTTATTTATGTATGCCTACACATAATGTGAAAGCAAGAGTCTTTTGAGAAGGGAAAAAAATTAAGGTCAATGGAAAAAGAAAAAAAATAATTACATAACATCATCGATGACACAAGTATAACTTACAGGAACTCAAAGAAGCAATTACTGATAGATAATCCTGACAAAATATATCTATGATGATATGAAGAATGAAAAGAAATTGAATAATGGAATGGATCTATTTTTCTTTTATGTTTACTAACACCTACTTTACTCAATTTTTCATCTAAAACCAGTGGAAAGTGTTGATAATTATTTAGTGATCTGGCACAAAATTTTAGTTGCCTGATTTAGGACTTTCTTCCAGGGATAGCAAAAAGAGGACTTTGGGACTGCATGCAGTTTGTAGACTGTCCACCCTGATTTACAATTATGCCTTTGAATATCAATGTTTGTCTCAATATGGCCAATTGAAAGGCAATTTGTCCATGGGTTTTTTGATAATTGTTTGTTTATTGTAAAATCTTTCTAAATGATCAATAATATCACACTTCTTATAATGAGTTCTGTAATATAATCCAAGTTTATTGTTTTACTTTGCCTTACCTTCTGCTTTTCTGACTTTTTGGATTCTCTTCTTTTGCCTCAGCTTTGCAGTGAAGACAAAGACCTTGTCCATCTAACATGTCTCCCTTCATGTTGACATGGCATTTCTGACACTGACTGAGAAAGGTTCCCTTTCTGTTTGCAGACATTCTAAATGTTAACCTGGTCAGTTCAGGTCTCTTGGATTTACTGCAGTGAATGGGAATGTGGAAATTTTTTATTAACTTAGAAATAGCAATTACTTTGGTCAAAGCAGTTACATCTATTGTAATAATTAGGATCTATAACATATTGTTCAGCATGCTTAAGTTTACTTGCTACACCATAGTGCATGCAGCTATATAATTGTCCTTTGAAATCTTTATTTTTCTTTTACATTATCTCTTTGTTTTATTTGTGTGTTTATGGGGCTTATAAGCTACCTAATTAAACTCTCTGAGTGGTGTACAACTCCCCAAACCATAATTTGGGTTAAAATAAATAAGAGTCAAAGATTAAAACCAAGATTTTCTCGGAATCAAACATTTCAAGAACACAACGAAAAATAATTACTCATTTAGGGATAGTCATAGCTGCCCTGCTCCTGGAGACAGAATAAAATAGTTAAATCTTTAGTACTATTTTCACCCTGGCAGGAATCCAACTAGTGATTTAATGTCTTCATGAGTTATTAACATTTTGTGCTGCTGTAAAAATGAAGACAGTCTTTATATTGTCTTAACAATGGCTAAAAGACTCTTTAAGACATTCCTGAGAAAATAAACTTTTATTTCTGTTCTGTCCTCAAAAATGTAAATCGTTATTTTAAACACCCTTTTTTAAAACCATATTTAACATTTTCATGTGTGTGTGTACTACTATACCAGCTTGCCTTCTTTATTAAAATAAGCTACAGTACTTTTCTTTTATTAGAAGGTATGTGAGAAATAAAAAATAATAGTTCTGGAGAGCATTAGCAACAAATTGCATGGAAGAAGATGTATGAAATGTCAGGATGAAGACTGTGTTCTGCTTTATTGTTCATAAGGGTCTAAGACAAGTTCTTCCCCAATTTAATTCATGAACTCAGTGGGGTTTAAATCCCAAACATTATCGCATCAACTCACATCAAGACACATTTTTCCGAGATTCCCCTATGGTAAAAAGAGGAACCAAACAAGTACACAAAAACCAGTGTTTTTCCAGACTCCTGCTAATAGCAAACACAGCAACAGTGACACAGATACTGAATAAAACAGACATTTCATTCTAAAATTCTGCCTATTTTCTCTAGCTGGGCAAGTTCTAGCCTCTGCTTGGAGTGCCCCTTGCCAACATGTGCCCTCTCTTCCTGGCTTATTTTCTACCCTCACCTGGAGGCCTGACTACTGCAGAATCTGGTGTCAGATGGAGGCCCTGCTCTATCCAGACCCCCTACAGAATAAAGGCAGCACCATGGCAACCAGGGGCTTAGTTCCAAAGGCCAAGAACCAGCCAGGCCTCAGATTAGATTAGGCCTTGTGCCAGCCTCAGGGGAAACAGGTTTGCAGAACTGCCTTCCTTGTCCACTTCGCCTGTTGATCCCATTTCAGAGATGGAGCACCTCTTTCTCTGTATAGTACCACTTTCAAATGCCCTGGTAAATAGGCTCCAACAACTTCAAGAGAAGCCAACTGAAGTGCACATCTGACTCCTGAGGCTCTGAGAGGTTAGAATGGAGTCATTTACTACTTTAACTTTGTAAAATGCAGGACTTGGGCATTGCTTGGAGTTTATGGGTGCCAAAATTACAATGTGGTACAAATAAGGAAGAGTTTGTCATGGGTTGTGAGATCTCCCCATTTGCTTCAGTTTCACTTTTTTTAATATTTTGATCATTGATTCATAACTGGGTAACAGTGTCATTAGAACAAGCTCTTATCTGGCTGTGCACCAAAGGAGACCCTTAAGAAACACCCAAAAATTTGCACTCAATCTTAAACCAATTTAAGTAATATATGTCTTACATTACTTTTTCTTTTTAACTTTATAATGTCTTGGCCAACTGATATTCATTACTTTATTTTTATTCCTCCTTTGTTATGTATCCAAAAATGTGAAATCACAACTGCCAGTTTTTTGGCTGGTGTTGGCCTTTGCACCTTTATTTTTTACAAATAACTTAAGGCAGCAAACATACCTAATGCTCCTTCCTCTCCTATTTTCCCCACAGCAACAACCTTATGAGGTAGATTGGACTGAAAGAGAGTGATTGGCCCAAGTTCACCCAGCCAACTTTCATGCCTAAAACAGGACTAGAACTCATAGTCTCCTGGTTTTCAAGGGATAGCATCATAACAGAAAAGGCATGCCTTCCAGGTCCTGCTATGACATTGTTTTAAAAAGGATCCGGACCATGCCCACCTTGTCAGATCCTGTAGGACAGGAAGTTTCAATACTCGTAATTCTCAAAATGGCAGAACAAGAGATTTGCTCCTGTCATTGCATATGCAGTCTGGTCAAGATATTCCTCACAAGCCCTCCCCTACAGATAATCCCTTAGAA
>JANHZU010003418.1:110435-122285 GCA_032468055.1 Acrochordus granulatus
TCCAATCCAGATGCCTGTTTTTTAAACTTTTGTTGCGATGCAATTACCCTGGATGAATGAGAGTCTTCACAGATATGCTTAATTAAGTTTATGTCTTGATTAGCATTTCTGTTTTTTTGAGTACAATTTGCAAACTTTTAGAATTTAGAAGAATTTAAAAAATGATGCTAAAATATACCTTTAAGAATACAAGTATTGTACAGGCAAGTTTCCATTGCTTGGGGCTTACTAATTTGGAAGATACATTAACCCAAAGCATGGGATTCATTTTGTACCTAAAAACATAATATGCAAACAGCCATAAGTCAGAGATTCAGAAATATATTGTTAGCTATTTATTGCTAAAATATTCTTCTTCATTTGGTACTTATTTCTAATTTTAGTATTATGCAGATCTCCCAGAAGAAGAGAGAGAGAGAAAAGTAGCTACCTGTTCTAGACATCGATCTCGTTATGTTCCTCCTGACACACCAGAAAATTTCTGGGAAGTTGGATTCCCTTCCACACAAATGTGTGTTGAAAGAGGTAGTTATATAAAGAAATACTCTGTAAAAATGGAAGAGTAAGTTTTCCAGAAATAATGCAGGAATCTGGATAGAAACAAAGTGTGGTTGTTTTTTGGATCCTTGGTCACAGAAATGGGTAAACTGAACCTCTCCTAGATAAAAAGAAGAACTTAAGTCTTCTTCCTTTCCCAAGAATGATCTCCTCCTTTTATGGCATTTCCATTGGCTCCATTTTAAGAACCAATTAAGATGGGGGAAAAGACAAGAGGTACAGGTAGCAAAGTAGCATTCAGTGATATGTAATTCTCAAAATAGTATCTCTGCTAAGTAACATGATTATCAGAGGCTGCAACCAAAAAGCCACCTGGAAATATTACATTAAAGTGAATAATAAAGTGAGCACAAAGACTTTTCTCAGAGTAGTTTGGCAAACAGAGAAGCCAAGAGACAACAGCAGCTAGCCCCATGGCAGATTTGGAGGCCACATAGAATCCTCCATTCCATGAGAAATGAGGCCCCAGGCAACACAGAGCAGTTCCTCTGGCAGCAGGTGATCATACATGGCAGTTCAGAAGGCTTCTTGGAAACTTCCTGTCCCACCTGAGTGAAGCAGTAGACAGCAGTAACTGTGGCAACCAAGAAAAAACTTTTGAGTGGCACCCATTAGACCAACTCTTACACAACCTAAACATCAGATAGGCCTTTGGCAATCATTCTCTGAAGACCAACAAATCACAAGTTTAGAAAGGTAGCACCGCAGCATTCTCTTACACCAGATTCCATGGGGAGTGGCAAATCAGATCTCCCTCAATTCCATCAAAAAATATAGCAAGAGAACCAAAGTGCTCCTAATATAGCAGTATGTCAGAAGTAGGATGTGTAAACTCCAAGAGAGGAGCAAAGGAAATGCGTACCTGCATGTCTAAATCCATGTCTTGATAGTTGCCCTGTTCTTTTTGGAGGATAATTGGAGGAACCTTTGAAAGCCATTATAAAATCCAGATGATTTAGAATGTCTAAACCCCCATTGAAGCAAATTTGTTGCAAATTTAAGTCTTTGAATTTAAAGATGGGAGTCACTGCATGCATAATTATTATATCAGCTTTTCTCAGCCCAATACCTTTACATGTTATCCTAATTCTACCTTCAAACAGCTCCATCAGCCCTGCTCAAAGAATGGGTGGAGCACTGAAGCAAACCAGAAAACAGCAGCCTTGGGAATCAGGGCCACAGCTTTTCCTTCCACCATTGTCTGAGTCTTGGTAATCATGACATATGACTCCCAGAAGTTCTGACAGAGCCCAGATGCCCACAGAAAAGGAAGAGAGTGCATACAAAAGAAAACTGTCATCATCCTTTCCTTCTGGAGATTATACCCCTTTTTTTCAGGCAGGAAATAATCAAAGAAACAACCATTGGAAGTTTGTGGCCAACTTATCACAAATTTAACTCTAATAAACAAAGATGTTCTCTTCCAATTTTACAGTAAGGGCCAACTCACTGGACTACTCTTTGAAGATAGGTAATCTGAAGGAAGTATTTCCTGCCTGAACGTCATTTCAATTAGAGGCAAGGAGAGTAGGAGAACTGAAGGATAGAAAAAATATTTTTCCATTTGCCCAAATGCAACCTGATTGAGTCACTTTGCATACTCATGTATCTAAGCAGGTTCGTGTATTTTAGTTTTGCCCATTTTTAGTTATGAATAGGACCTTTTGGATAGGAAACTACATTGGTCAATGTCTTATTAGGATATCAATCTTCATAACAAGAATAATAATCATTTTTTTAATATTTAATTTTTGAGTGTTCACATTCTTTTGGCAATTTTTAAATTAAACCTATTGGTAAAACTAGTATTATCTCCCTATTGCAGATGCACACCTGATCAATAATAATTTGTCTGTAGCAGTCTAGTAAATCCATGTATAGAGTGAGGAATATCCCCAATTTAAAATCCAGCCTTCTGTACATTATGCTGTATTAAGCAAAGTCTACTAAATTTCTTAGGAAATTTGCAAAGAATGTGGCATAAAATGTTAACTATTTTCAGACAAAAAGTTACCTTTGCATCTCAAAATATAAATTGTCTATAGCAGTTTATTTAAAAGCATATAAATTGACAAACGACACAGCACCCTACTCACCTCATAGTTGTGAATGCAGTGTTTTCCAATGAAAGTTCTAAAAGAAAGTCATGACACATTTATTTCAAATGTTTAAAATAAATTGATATTTTTATTTTGAGAAAAAATACTTGAATTATCAACTTAACAAAGACAATAAGTTATTTCTATATGTATGAACACTAGATGTTTAAATCACCTTTTCAGTTATTAATTCATTTTTTGCTTCTCTATACAGTGGAACCTCGGATTGCGAGCATAATACATTCTGGAAGAATGCCCTTAATCTAAATTGCTCTTAAACTGAAGCGAGGTTTCTCATAGGAAACAATGTAGTCAGATGATCTGTTCCATGCCCCCAAAATATTCATAAAAAATCATTTTGAATGATTTTTGAATTTTATGTAGGAATGATTGTCCCTAATATCTGAAACAAGAAACAATGATTAATACATAATCTAACGTAAAAATAAAACAAATTAACCAGCACTTATGGATCTGCTCCAAGGCAGATTCTGGCCATTGGCTGTTGCTCGACCGGCGCTGTCTGAGCAGCCCTATTGGATCAGGAGGATCCGCTGCCACAGCCTCTCAAGGCAAAGCGGCCTTTTCCCTCAGCAATGCCTTTCTGGATGTCTTTCTCAGGTAGTGTGGAAATGTTTCTTATCATAACCTGCCTCCGTGCTATGAGAAGGGAGAAGAGATAGGCAGGAGGGGGACAGGCTGGATGGTGCCGCGTGAAGAGGGTGTGTGTGTGTGAGAGAGAGTGAGTGACAGGGAAGATGGAGGGTCAGTCTTTCTACACTTTGAGAAGAGTCCTGGCTGGTGTTGGGGAGATGAGAGTAGGGGGAGGATTAATTGCTTGGAGGGAGAATCTGGACTCTGAGTTTCCGAAGTTCTTTCTCTTGAATGACTTTCATTTAATTTACTCTTTACGCAGCGAGAGAGAAGAACTATTGGCTCCATTGTGAGATTTCCCATGTGAGCTCATCGCGCGGTGCTAGTCTTGTGAGTTTTTACTCGCTAACCAAACTAAATTTTATTAAAAATTTTTGCTCATCTTGCAAAAATCTCATGAATCGAGGTGCTCGCAATCCAAGGTGCCACTGTAATATAAAACTATACTATGTAATGGGTTCTTTAAGATTTTTTATTATTATATTTTGAAGTTGGCGGAAATCCATGTCACTACAAGTTACTAGTTTTTTTTTTACCAAAACCATAGTGTAAACATTTGTGTTTGTGTTTTTTTTTAGGTTACATAAAGGAAGAATTTGCTCCCTTTACACGTCCTAAAAGAAGGCAGCCTTATAAAATGATATTTTCTCCAAAAAGCAAAGAGCAAAAAACATAACTGGAAGTAATTGAAAACAAAAAACAAAAATAGCAAATTTTGTTTCAATTCATATTTATAATCAGTTAAAGATAAGTAATGGGAGTTCCCTTCCATTGCTCTATTTGAAAACTATAGCCTCTAAATTCACTATTTAATATAAATAATATATATGTACATATGTATTTGTAGATACATTTTTGTGTCTTGGCTAATTTTGCACCTTGGGTGTATTTCTGATCTTTTGGAGGTCTACAGTTTAGCTCCCTGCAGTTAAGCTTGGTAGAAGTTTGTGTGAATTCTTTGGGCCAAGCAAAGTTGCAGCTGCTCATTTCAGGTCTAGAATACTTCCATGAACTTTAGATGGAACCTTGTAGGATGCTTCTGTTTTGCACTTGATAATTTAAATAAAGTGTAACCATTTGTTTTTTGTAATAATTTTGGAAAATATTAATAAAGTGTACTTTCTTAATTATGACTGTTTACACCCATTCTCTTTACCAGATCTTTTATTTCATGCAGTGCATTACTGGTTTAGAATCTGTTATAGCTTACAGAATTTCTAGATAAGAGCTTTGTCCCTTGCATGCATGACTTTGCATGGTACTCATGGAATCTCTGCAGTTTGCTTTTGACTGCAATAACAATTGCATATTTGTTCTTGAAGCCTATTATTACAGAATTGTTCATTTTTTCAACTTATTCCACTTTATTATACTTCATTTATTTTGTATCACCTATGCTACATGTGATGGAATTTAGGATGCAGATCACCTGGAAGGCTCCATTTTGCAAATGCTAATTTGTGATAGCAAATCTCCCCCTCATATGGCACAATCTTTGCCTATTTTGCCTTGGCAAAGGCTACAGAGAAACATCTTGTTGGCACTGCCAAGTTTTTTCTGATCTCTATCCACTGTCCCTAACATGTTTCTTGGATTCTTAGGATCCTCTCAGCCTCAAACAAATTCTGCACCCACATCTGCTAGGACTCCACTACTCTGCCATTTTACCATTAACACTGGTAAACTACATTCTGAAAGATGTGTCCCACTTAGTCCATATCAGAACAAGAAGAAAAGGAATAAGGGTCTCCTATTAACCTTGTGATCATAATTATGGTTAATTGACCATACTGAGCTTCAATATTTTTGCTTCTGCTAGTATTTCCATTGCTGGATTCACAAATTTAGACCATCAACTCCTTTGGGCCCCTTTCAGAATTGGTCTGTTTACATAAGAAGGCACATCTTCACTTCTGAGGAGCTTGTTAGACTCTAACAGATGGTTAAGCGTATTGGTTATAAACTGGGAGATCTCAGACATAGCATTTCAAAAGCCACCTGGTCTTCCCGCCTCCTTCTTTGGGATAGTGGCTTAGTGATTTTTGCTGCCAGTACCTGTGTAAGAGTAGGCTTTAATAAGATGTTGCCTTTCTGGCAATTAAAAGGTAAAAATGCAAAGGCTGAAACGCATATAATGCTGGTTCCTGGCATAGAGAGATGTATGACTAACGAATTCATTCCTTTTTTCCAATCTCAAAGAGATTAACAATTTTTTAATAAAACAAAAATATAAAATTCCCCCCTTTTTAAATTTGAAGTATTAAAGTGCCAGCTTCTAACACTGAAAGAAATAAATGGATCACAACACAGTATTCAATCCCTTGTAAATCAGTTAAAAACTACAAAAAAAAAAGATGTGGGTGTATCATAAGATGGTACATTAGAGATCATGTAAAGTGTATAAATAGAAGTGATTCTTTATGTCCAGTCTGATACATAGATCAGGACTGACATAAAACTCAATTTTCTAACCTGTAGAGAGCAATAAAGAGCATTAAACAATATAAAAGCATAAATCAAGAGGAGAAGTTGGAGATACTGAATGTCTGGGCAACCAAAACAGAGACACTATAGCATCTGAACAAATTGGAACTGTTAATGGTTTGAAAGGCACTTCAGGACTTCCTCCAAGACAAAACAGACCAGATTACATATAGTTCTTTGTTATATCAAGAAAGTGGTAGCACATATCCATTTATACATCACAATCTCATGACCATTTCTTCCTCTCCTGTTCTAGTGAGTGGTATCCTTTTCCAATCTCCTTTGGAAAGCATTTTAATGATGGATTTGATTTGTAATTACCCACTAGTATCACCACAGGAGTCTGCTTGGAGTCTTTTCCTATTAACTCCATTCTGATATGAAAGCTTTTGGTGCTGTCACAGAAAACAGCATTTTTAATAGTAGTAACTTTGGTTCACTGAGTGGGGAAACTGTGCCTTATGCTGGGATGCACTTATTATTATTTTTCACAGAGATAAAATCATCCGTTAGGTATCCTTATCTCCTAAAATCAGTTTCCTCCAAAATCAGTTTCCTCATTCCATTTAATGCCTTTTTTCCCCATGGTGCTTCAACCCTGACTGAAAAGTCATTCCATTCCCTCAGTGTTTGGAGAACACCATATAGTTTTCTGTCTATATCAATGTTGTCATCATAATCACAAATTTATAAGAGTTAATATTGCATAATAAAGATTAAAACTATGCCTAAAATAAATGTAACCTGTAGAAACAGACTAAAACATGTTCTTAGTCCCATATCACATTTAAATTAGCTTTGTGGGGTGTATCAACTTCAATTGTATCAAACTTGGGATTTTTTTAAACAAAAACTTAAAACCTGGGTACAAAAATTGTTAAAGTTGACCAGAGGAATAAGTTGAAATGTTTATTTTTTATTCTTATCCCAGATTTAACCTGAAAAGACTTCACTGATTTGGAAATTATTGGTTAATTCTGCAGAGAATACAGATATCATGTGTCGCACACAAGTACAAGATGGTCACAGAATTTCCAATGCTCCTCACTTAAAGAAAAGGAGTCAGTATCACCTTCTGCCCTCATACAATCTGCCTATTAAATGATTTACAGTAGTGTACAGATAACCTGAATTAAAAAACTGACACAAATTACATATGTGTGTTTCAGCACTGGGAAATAAGGTACAAATTAGTCTGCCTTGATTGTAAGAAATTTTCTTTCAAATATACATATGGAATCAATTTAAATGTTTCTCTTGGATATAAAAGGGATGTAATTTCTCCTTACCATCCTATTTGTAATATACAATTAAGATTGATACTTTAAGCAGGATACCTTTATGGCAGCTATTAAAATTTCTTACAAACTGGAAAAGGTATTCTTATTCCCTGTTTTCTTATTTGCCACTGTTCAGCCCAGCACACCTAATGAGGGAACGGGAAAGGTAGCAGGAAGAAAGGAAACATTTAGAAGCTAAACAAACATAATAATAAATCAGTTTTTTAGCTTGAGTAATGACTTTGCATAGCTCACAACAAAGAAATTACAATAAAATCAATAAAACATAAAAGGTAATGATAAAAGATGCCAAATGTGATAGACCGTATGGAATGAAGAAAGGTCTCTCTCACCAAAGGTCTGAATGAAGAGCCAGGCATTCACGAATCTTCTAAGCAATAGCAGACTAATTCCAAAAGGCAGGTGCTGCTACAGAAAATGTATCCTTTTGGGATCCCAATGATAAATGACATTGTTTAATCAAAAGGTCAGAGAGTCTAATTGGTGAGGCAGATCCCAATCCTGCTGAGTCAAATTGTCCAGGCAGATGCTATAGGAAACAGGCAGTTCCTCAAGTAACCAGGACTTGTGCCATGTTGGATTTTATAGGTAACTATCTGTTCGGCACGAAGAATCAGGCTTAGTGCAGTTCTAGCTAACTGATTGATTGATGTTACAACAATTTCTCCAATTACCCACTGAATACCCGCACTCCTCAAATAAGGCTAATGATCCTCACAAGGAATTGGACCTTTGGAGTTTGTCTATGCATAGCAACTCAAGGCTGATCTTCTATTAACCCCTGGTTCTGCCCTTCCTTCTCTCACACTATTAGCACCTTGAATCGAACCCAGAAGCAAATTGACAACCATTGGAGCTTGTGAAGCAGATATATTACATGGACATAGGAAGGCATCATATCACAACTTGAGCCACTACATTCTGGACCATATGAAGCTTCTGAGGCATCCCCATTTAGAGTGTTTTGCAATAATCAAGCTGCAGGATAACTAGGACATGAGTGTCTGAGGACCTCTCAATCTACAAAATGCCACAACTCTTGCACTGGATGGAGCTGTGCAAAGGCCTTCCTAGCCACAGCTGACATCTACTCTTCCAGGCAGAAGCTATGGGTCCAAGCATACAACTAGATTGTGTACTTACCTTGAAGGGGGAAATCCTAGCCCATCCAAAGTCAAAGATAGAATGTCCCAGATCCAGGAGATCCAAAGTCATAGATAGTTCCTTCCCATCCCACACAGACTCCAGACCCTGGGACAGAACCTTGATAGCCTCACTTGATTGGCACAGAGTCAAAAGACAAAATTGCGGCAAAATTTCATTGTTTGAAATTCAGTCAACGATTGCTTTCACACATCATTTTAAACCATGGTTCCTATAACCATATTTAATAAATTACAATTGTCTAGATTTGTACAATATGGTTACAGTATGATGAATGCATCGTTGGGAGACTTGAAAGAACAGGTTAGGGATAGATCATCATGGAGAAAATCTATACAGTTGCTAGGAATTGAAAACAACTTGATAGCCTAATCAGGCAGAAGCTGAGATCTGAAGAAGAAGCTAAGATCTCACTATGTTAGCTATAATATAGTTTTATCTATATACAACTAAAATGTTCATGTCCATAATCTTTAACTGGATGAAATGGGACAAATCTTTTTCAACCAAGGTAACTCAAATGGGCTAATTTACAGGATATTTTCAAGGCAGATACATCTCTGAATATCTCCCTGAATTTTTAAGAATTTTTCCATTATATTAGAAGCTCTGCCATCTTTGATGGCATTGAGAAATCTGCTCAGGAAATATTGTTAAAACAATGGCCCTACGGATCATGTGTTGTCTACTATATATTATTAAAGCTCTCCAGTTTTTCTCTGTGTAACCTTTAATTGGGCAAAACAGGCAAGAGTTTTTGAACCAAAGTACTGTATCTCAAGAGGGCTAATTTACAGAATGCATCCAAAATCTGGAATCCCTGACTCCCATGGAATTGAAATTTGGCAGATTTCATAGATAATTTTATGACACAAAAATTATGATAAAACATTTTATGACATAGTAGAAAATGTCATAAAACATTTCCTGTAGTCAGCACCTGATATTTTGCTGTACAATTCAATGTGGGCTATTTTCACGATGGATACATCTCTGAATATTTCTCTCCTGCCCTTTTCCAATGATGAGAATACATTAGAAGCTCTGCCATTGTTGAAGGAATTGAGGAATCTGGTAAGGAAATATATTTGAAACAATGACCCAACAAGTCACAGGTTGTTTAGTTTTCTAATAATCACAGGCTATGACTAAGTACAAATATATTTCCTGACTGGTTTTATGCATAGTATAGAAGTCAAGGGAGCAGGAGACTCAGGTTCAAATCTTCAGCTATGAAGCTCACTGGATAAATCAGGTGTGTCTAACCCTGGCAACTTTAAGATGTGTGGATTTCAACTCCCAGAAATCCTCAGGCAACATTCCTCTGGGAGTTGAAGTGCACACATTTTGTTGCCAAGGTTGGACACCCCTGCTTTAAATGTTAGAATGTTATTAACCCAAAGCTTTATTTTGAAGTTCCTAAAGAGACATATAAATGAAAATAAAGAGATATATAAAGACATATAAATGAATAATTTTAAGTATGTCTGATGAACTTGAGACACATATTACAGTATTTTGCTTATAAGATTACAGCTATGGAAATACTATTGTTGATTAAAACAATCATATTTATCAGAATACAATTATTATGACCATGAATACTGAATATATGCATTTCTATTCAAAAGACATACAAAGCATCACAAGTGTGATGAAGCAATAGCAAAGGCTTAACTGTTAAGTTCACAAATCATTCCAGGTAACTGTTATAGCTGCCAGATTCAGCTTGAAACAGTTGTAGCTATGGACTGTTGTGATGGCAACAGAAGCATTTTGGAGAAGTGAGAAACTGATGGACATAAAGCCTGTGGTTATGATAACATGTGGATGAGGAGATTATACATTCTTGTGAGCAATCAGTAGCTTTATAAGCCCTTGTTAGGTGAGAATAAAATCCGTGATCATCATAAGGCAAAATTGATAATTTCCCATTAATTGAATCAGCTTTACAGTTTAGATTTTATACTGCAAAAATAGAAAAAAATAGACTAGAGGTGAAAGTACGGATAAGTTTTTGGTGCATGCTAAAATATCAAAAGATCTTGAGAAGCTCAACAAGAATTGTCATCCTATCTGTTCTTCATCCTTGATACCTTGAATATGCAATAATAGAAATGTATTTTTGCAGTATGCAATTTTGCTTGGAACTTAATCCATTAGCTGAAAGCAATCTACTGGTGGGTGTAGGAGGTAGCAGAGAACCAAGTAGGAATCTCTGAAGCACACAATAAGTCACCACATATGTGGCAGTTTGCCAAGAACTTTCATTCTCTCTTTGTCTGAAAGAAATTGGAACATGCTTAGTAAGGATGTAAGACAAATGAAATAAATGTTGTATATGGTGAATTGGTTCTTCTATAAGGAAGGGGATTAGTATTACATCACTGAATTTGCTCTTAACTGTGTGGTAATTTGCTATGTGTTCCAAAGGTCCACAATTATAAAGGCATCTAGTGGTCATCTATGGTCATCCCTTGATGGAATGACTCCACAAATGCTGCAGGAAATATATGAAGCAGGTTTTTACTGAGTCAGATGGCTGGTTTAATTTCCTACCTGCAAAACATATGATCTCTTGCTGTGCTAAATCAGAATAACATTTGGAAAACAAAATGGCCAAAGTTTGGGTTTTTCTAACTGCAAATAGTACATTTTAACTTCATAGATATTATTGGGAGGAAATGCTTGTAAAATCATCTGCTCCTTTTGCATTTCTGAATTGTGTTCACTTTTATAAAATGCAAGGTGTTTTGTTTTTGCTTCAATACTCTAGCGCAATTCTCTTCTGGAAATTATTTTGAAGTGTTGCATATTAAGATGTATTCTACACATTGTAGAAATGGGGGGATATCAAACTCACAAGCATTCACAAATCTTGTTTCCTTTTTAAATATATTTTATATGTTTGATAGGGAAAGAAATAGTCCTGCTGACCTTGAATTATATTATGGTGAGTCTACCGAAATTAATCCTTCTCTGAGAATAAGGACATGTTGATTTGAGCAACCTTCTGCTGCTTGATGCTCTGTATCTGGATTTCAGCATCCATAATTCCCGGGCACTAACTGGACTCGGAGTTTAAGTCCCTCACATTTGGAGAGCTCACAGCGCGCCCAAACTGCATCTACAGTCTTTAATGTATTATTCCGAAGAGATATTCCTCAAGTCTAACAAGGAAAAGAGTTGAGGAACTGGGGAACTTCAGCCAGCCTGGCTTCATGGCCAAATTGGGAGTGGAGAACAGGTCCAGCTAGCTCAGACAGGCAAAAGCAGAACGTAGTAAGTTCACATCGTTACGGAAGCACATAATTCTTAAAAACTGACCAACGGCCTGAAAGAAAACCACCAATTTTTGGATCCCATCAACTTCTAGGAACTGGCCGTATTTACGTACTCTCCTCAAACCCATGTGCTGTGCAACACAGCGGAACTCCACCTTCCTCGCTTCCCCTCCCACTAAGCAGATTTGGAAAAAAAAGGAAGAAAAAACACTGGAAGAGCTTCCTGAAACCTAGTTTCCTCCTCCCACCTCCCCCCCCCACGTTTCTTCTTCCTCCTCCCTCTTTATCGTCCTCCTCCTCCTCCTC
>JANHZU010003418.1:138021-148521 GCA_032468055.1 Acrochordus granulatus
TCTTGACAAAATTCTGTTAGCCTTTGCCCTGCTTCATTTTGTACTCCAAGGCCAAACTTGCCTGTTATTCCAGTTAATTTTTGACTTCATATTTTCCAATTTCCCCATGATAAAAATGACATCTTTTTTGTGTGAGTTCTAGAATGTGTTGTAGGTCTTCATAGAATCCTATGTTCCAGGTTCCTATGCAATATTGTTTTTTACAGCACTGGACTTCCCTTTCACTTCTAGTCACATCCACAACTGAGCTTCCTTTTGGCTTTGGCCCAGCCACTTCACTCTTTCTGGATCTATTCGTAATTCCTTCTGATCTGAGAGGCTCATTTTCTGGTGTCCTATCTTTTAGCCTTTTGTTACTGTCCATAGGGTTTTCTTGGCAAGGATACTGGAGTGGTTTGACATTTCCTCTCCAGTGGAGTCCATAGCTCATTTTTCACCAGATGTCCAGGAACCCCAACAACATCTAGCACAGTCCTTGTCAATCCAGACAACAAGCAAGCTGGTTTGAATTCCTGTAAATTATGTCTCCTATTTTTATGGGAGGGAGGAGACATTCTTGTCTGGCTCTTCTGATGAGATCTGTCCAGTATGGCTGAACCTCTGGCATATCTCTCATCTTTGGAGATGAGCCCTTCCACCACTGCAATGGACTTTTCTCCTTGGTGGGTTTGCTCAAAACAAATGTTCAATTGGTCTAGGGCCCCTCAATTACTTTTAAAAACTGGATTAATTCTAGTCTTTATTACAAATGCTGATAATAAAAACAAATTCCAAATTTCATTATCATAGACCAGCTGAGATAATGGTTTTCTATCTTGTAGCAGAATTGCAAAAAATCCTTGCAAACACAATTTTAAAAAGGCAACTAGACTTTTATTTTAGATGTTACAAAGGAACCTCCCATCCAGGAGTGAACAGGCAAGAAGAGTTACTGACTAGAGGAGGGAAAGGAGGTGGGAGATGATAGACCTGAAGAATCTTCAGCAATAGGAGGTAGAGGAGAAGCTGCAATCTTATTTCTCTCAAAGGAAGACTTCCAAAGCTCAAAGCGGCAAAGAAGGGGGATGACAGGTCTATTTTACCCCTGAAAGAGGAGGAAGAGGAGAGGAAACTTTTTAGAGCATTAAAATCTCCTTTGGGAGTCACCCCACCCCATCAAAGCAGGTGGGGGATGACTCCTGAAAGCTCAGAGTGGCACAGAAGGGGGAAGGGGATGGCGGGTATATTATTGTACCACTGGAGCTACAAAATTCTGGGCAGCACTGCACAACTGCTGGACAAGCGTGCAAAGTCCCCCCCACTTAGCAACCCAGTGCTCACTCTGCCACTGCACTGGTGGCTCTAGAAGTGAGAGCATCAGCGGGTGGGCAAGCGCAGAAACAAGAGCGGTTGCTGGACAAGCACTCAAAGTCTTCTCAGCTGCTGCTCTCACTTCCAGAGCTGCCGCTGCCCCATTTTCCCCCTAACCACACACCAAGTGCTGCATTAGGAACTTCTCCCGCTTCCTCTTCCCTCCCCCCTTTTCTTTGTTGCCTTCCTGCTCACTAAGTGCTTTACTCCCTTTTAATGGGAAAGGAAGAGCAAAAGGGTTGAGAACTCCTGCCCTCCCTTGTTTTGTTACCTGCCTGATCACAGAACACAGCCACTGCCCCATCGTGCCCAAGCCCCAAACCTGACCTATGGGTATCTAACTGCTGAAGCTGAGAGCATGGAAGGTGGCTTTTTAAAAAATTATCAAGCCACTCCTCTCTTTCTGGATTGGAAAGGCCATGCCAAAAGATGGCCATTCAGCGAGCTTGCTTACCCTGAAGCCTATAAGAGAAGCATGGACAGCAATTTGGATTCAGATAATTTGCATAATGTCTACTCCTCTTGTGCGCCCAAGTATTCCTCACGGTCTGGGTCTGCTGGAGGGCGAGGCTTGGCCAAGGGCAGATCAGTCCCAGTGCTCGCCTGGAATCGTGCTCCATCTCCAGCCCGTAACGAGGCGCAGCTCCTGGTGCTGGAGGACTTGATGCCAAAAGGGAGGGAGGGAAGGGCTGCAATGACAAATCGATGACTAGATTCGTTGTTGATGATTTTCATTATCGATTTTTATCGATTTAATCGATTCCTCATTGCAGCCCTAACTTTCTGTCATAATAACCATAGAAAACAGATTATTTTATCACTAAAATGGTAAAGGTTTTCCCCTGCCAGTCGTGGCCAACTCTAGGGGGCGGTGCCCATCTCCAGTTCGTAACTGAAGAGCCAGTGTTCATCTGAAGACGCTTGCATGGTCATGACTATACACCAAGGGCACAGACATTGTTACTTTCCTGTTGAGGTTGTACCTATTTATCTACTCGTATTTTACATGCTTTTGAACTGCTAGACCGGCAGGTGTGGGGCGGATGAAAGGAGCTCATCCTGTTATACTCAGGCCGCTGACCTTCCAGATGACAAGCCCAAAGTCTTAACAGCTCGCACCATCATGCCCCCTTTATTTTATCATTAGGAATGTATAATATTTGCATAATTTAGGATTACTAACACTGTGCATTTTAAAAGTAAAATCTCAGTTTAGAATTTTTTGTAATAGATTTTTTATTAATTTTTAACAACCGTAGAAAAACAAAAAATAATAAAATACAACATAAAATATATAACAAAACCAATATTGACAATACAATACAACATAAAAGGAAAAAGAAAAAAAGGGGAGGGGAAAAAAGAGGGAAAAAATGTAGAAAAGCGAGGGGAAACCCTCACTCATATAACATTCCCAAGGAACTCTGTATCCTTCCACAACACACATTTATATATTATATCCTTATTAACAGTTTGTGTGTAATCATAAGGTAATATAATATACATATTTGTTCTATCGAACTATAGATTACAGATACAGTGTATTATGTTACACAGTGTTCATTACATTTTCTCCTGTAACACATTACTAACATATCAGTATCTTCATTATTTCCAATCACATTTTACACATTTTATTTCTTATAGTTTTGAGTTCAAATACTTAGTTATCTAGTCCATCTGCAAAAATTTATTTGATAAATTTCTTCAGCAGAAAGTCCCGGAATGGCTTCCAAATGTCCCAAAACTTGTTTGAATTATTGTCCTTCATGAGGGCTGTGTGCTTCTGCCAAGTCAGTGAGTTTTATAAGCCAGTAATCTACTATAGGAACCCTCTTTTCCTTTCACATTCTGGCATATACCAATCTTGCTGCAGATATCATATATAAAAATAACTCTCTGTGAACAAAAGGTGAAATATATTGGAACACATAACACCTTTGTTCCGCGAGCTGCACTGGTTACCAATTTGCTTCAGGTACAATTCAAGGTGCTGACATTGACCTTCAAAGCCCTGCATGGCATGGGACCAGACTATCTGAGGAACCGTGTCACCCCGATGGGGAGTTCCTGACCCACCAGAATCAGCAGGGGAATCCTTCTCCGGTTCCCGTCAGCTAAGGAATTTCGGCTGGCGGGGTCCAGAAGAGCCTTCTCTGCTGTGGCTCCTGCCCTATGGGACATCTTGCCCCTTGAGCTGAGGGCTGCCCGTCCCTGATGGCCTTCCGGAAGGGTCTCAAGACATGGCTCTGCGAGATGGCCTGGGGCTCCAGGGGGGGTTCATTATCATCCTGGAGGTGGCTGATGGATTCCTAGCCATTCCCACCCCCCTATTTTACATACGAAATCTTTTTAGCCCACCTCACTAGTCTGCCGGGTTTTTTATTTTAATGTTTTTATTTTATTTTTTTAATGTTTTTAATGAATGTTTTTAGAGTTCTTAGCTGCCGAGAGTCTCCGGATTTTGGCAGCATATAAATTAAATAAATAAATAAAATATCTGCATATGTCAGCCATAGGTTTTTCAGTCATCTCTCTCCTGTAAAAAGCATCGTGGAGAAAGCCACAATGGAATCTTTGGCAGCAAAATCGCTTTATAACTATTCCTCATTCTTATAAGGGCATCCGTAACAAATTGATCTTCAAATAATGGATTAAATTTAAATTTTTCATATCACAAGTATGCATGCCACCCACATTGTGACCTTCAAGTTCCAAGAGCCAGACAGCAAGCTTCATAATACAATCTAAGATCAGGTAATCCCAAATCTCTTTCTTTAGCTTCTTGCAACAGTTTAAATCTTATTCTTGTTTTTTTAAATGCCACATGCATTTAGAAATACTTTTTGCCATTGTTGAAACATAGTATCCTTAACCAAAATCTGAAAGAGAAATAACATTCTAGGTAAAACATTCATTTTAATGGCATTTTACCCAACAAAAGAGAGTTGCAGTTTACTCCATCTGTCAATATCCATGCTTTATCTGCTGTCAGACCTTACCATAATTGTTTTGAAACAACATACAATTTCATATTTGACAGCCAAACTCCCAAATATTTGACTTTTTTCAATCTTAAAGCCAGTTCTGTTAGTCAATTTTTTTTCATTCATGTTTTTAAATAACATTTTATATTTTCTTTATTTATATTCAAACCTGCCAATTTGCCAAACTTTCAGTTTTCCCATCACATAGTCTATATCACTTACGGGATCTTGCAACAGCAACACCATATTGACAGCTAAGGCATGTACCTTGAATTTTTGATTCCTCACTTGGAGGCCCTTTATCTTTACTTCTTGTCTAGTGTCTCAGAAGATTTTCTAAAACCAAAATAAACAGCAGTGGAGAAAAGGGACATCCTTGACGTGTTCCTTTCTGAATTTCACAAGATTTAGATAATTCTCCATTCACAATTATCTGTGTCATCTATGGTACATAAAGTCATCTCAAACTCTTCAAGACGTTCTGTCCCAAGTCTGTGTCACTTTAAGCATAAAATCCCAGTTCAAGTTATCAAAGGCTTTTTCCGCATCCAGAAATATTAATGTGGCTTATTTATCAATACAATGTTGCAAATATTCTACAATGTCTAAGACAACTCTCATGTTATCTCTCATCTGTCTTTTGGGCAAAAAACCACACTGATCTTCAGGTATATAATCCTTTAGCACTTTCTTCAGTCTGTCAGCCAGAATTGATGTAAAAATTTTATAATCATTGTTAATGAGTGAAATCAGCCTGGAGTTCTTAATTAATGTCAAATCATGACTTCCTTGGGCACGCATGCAATGTTAGCTTCCTTCCAAGAGTCTGACATAGGTGCACTCTGCATACTGGAGCACATCAAGTCTTTCTAGGTGACAATAATTGGTCTTCAAAGCATCAAGCCATTTGGGCATGGTGCTTAATAGCTTCCACTACCTCCATAGTAGTTATCAGACAAGATACACTGTTGGTCATATTTCAGTTTAGGCAATTCTTTATTTTTTTTTCTAAGAATCTATTTCTTCCTCTGAAACATCACTCCCTTTATAAAGATTAGCATAATAGTTCCAAAAAGCATTCTGCAATCTTGTATTTTCTGTTAAAAAAGTTTCCCACCTCGGATTTTCATAATATGTTTTTTCCATCTGTTTCTTCAGTCTATAGGCCAGCCATCTCCTGGGTTTATTTTCATGTTCAAAATATTTCTGCTTTGTAAATTTCAGTGTCCTTTCAATTTCATTAATTTTTGACATAGACACTTGTTGTATTTTTATCTGATCGAGCAAGTACACATCCATCAGTGATTTTCGTAATCATTCTTCTTTTTTCTTTAATTGTATTTAAAATATCTTGCATTTTGTCCCTTATTTTCTTTTTATGTCCCTATTGTACTGTATAAAATAACCCCTTGTTACTGCTTTACTTGCATCCCAGGCTGTTCAGATTTGTACCTTTACGCTTATTGTTAACAAAAATTCCTTTAAAACTTTTTTACAGTTTTTAACCCCTTGTTCTTTCTGTAAAATAGATTAATTTAATCCCTGTCTCAGTAATTGAGGTTTAAGTTTATAGGTCAATGCAACTGGGTTATGATCTGAAAAGGTTTTGGGTAAACTGTCTTCTTTGGAGATATTTGTTAATAAATTCTTTGCAATCCAAATAATATCAATCCTTGAGAAAGATTTATGCCTTTCTGAAAAAAAGTATAGTTCTTTTTTGATCCATTTTTAAATCTCCAAGCATCCACCACCCACATTCTCTATCATATCAAAAAAGGAATTTGGCAATCTTCTTTGAGTGAGCTTTAGAGTTTTGCTGAGTTTTATCAAAACTCAGAGTTTTATCAAATTGTGATAAATTTATCAAATAGAGTTTTATCAAATTGTGGAAATACTACACCATTCCAATCTCCCAGGATACACAAACTTTAATATGACAAAAACAGATATTTGAACCCACAAATGTTCAAAAAATTTAGCTTTTTCTTAATGGGAAATGCATACCCCTATAACAATTAATTTCACTTCTTGAGATTCTGTTTGAACAGCCACATTCTGACAGCAGTAATTGTGATTGTAAATGTATTTAATACAGTGCCATCCATTAATCTTTTTTTTTTGATGAGCCGATGTAAAGACTTTTCCCAAAACATTATTTTCCAAATATTTAATTTTTTTTTTGAATCTCTTCCAAACAAATCACATCTTGGTTTAATTTACATATCAGTTTAGGTTTTTTTTAAAGTTTTGTTGGCTCTTGAGGAAAATACAGTTGAAATTAATTAAAGTGAATTGTAAATTATAAAATCACAACAATGACTTTTACTAAAAGCAAGGAAGAATGGGTGTTTGTGGAGCCCTGTTGGTAATGATTTTTGTTAAAAGGACTGTGTGGTCCAGATGCACAAGATTATCTTTTGATTTTTTTTCCTTTTGTCCTTACTTGTGACTGTAGGACACTAAGAATAATTTTGGAGTCTGAAAGCCTCTAAATCCTGATCATCAGCATCATTGTTAAAAAGGCTAAAGATTAATTTTTAAAGAAAAAACACAATGAACTAATGAAACTTGCTGTTTCAAGTACAGTTTTTACAAGTTCACTTCTTTTTGCCATAACAAACAAATACAGCGGAACCTCGGATTGCGAACACCTCAGCGCACAAGGTTTTCGCAAGACGAGCAAAATTTTTTAATAAAATTTATTTCAGTTGACAAGTGGTGACTCGCAAGATGAGCACCGCACAATGAGTTAACGTGGGAAATCTCACAATGGAGCCGATTGTTCTCCCATCTCACTGTGTAAACAGAGTAAATTAAGTGAAAGGTGTTCAAGAGAAGGAACTCCTGAGACTTTAGACTCCAGATCCTCCCTCCAGGCAGTCTCCTCCCTCTCATCTCCCTCGTGCTAGCCTGGACTGTTTTCAAAGCGCACACATACACACACGCACAAAAAAAAAACCCTCATTGCTCAGCACCATCCAGCCCGTCCCCTACTGCCCATGTCTTCTCCCCTCTCATAGCACGGAGGCAAGTTAAGACGAGAAACATTTCCAAACCACCCAGGAAAGACCCCTGGAAAGACATTACTGAGGGAAAAGGGAAAAGGCCCTTTTGCCTCGAGTGGTGGCGGCAGCAGCAGTGGATCATCCGAGCCAGCAGGGGGCGCCAGACAGCAGCCGGCCCAGCAGCAGCCGAGGCCTAGCAGCAGCTGAGACTAGAACCTGCCTCAAAGCCAATCCAGAAGTGCTGGATAGTTTGTTCTATTTCTGCTTTATATTGTGTGTTAATCATTGTTACTTTTTTCAGATATAAGGGACAATTATTTCTATATAAAATTCCATTGAAAATGATCTTTTTGTGAATATTTTTGGGGGTATGGAATGGATCGTCTGACTTTCCATTATTTCTATGGGAAACCTCATTTCGGTTTAAGAGCATTTTGGACTAAGAGCAGTCTTCCGGAAATGACTAGTCTCGCAATCTGAGGTTCCACTGTACTGATTTCTGTTAAAGAGAAAGTCTTATTTATAAACTGGATATATAATGAAATCATTAATTGTGGTTAGGAAAATGAGAAGTTGCTGATTATCATCGTTTTCATCATTAGCTGTTTAAAAGGATGAAAACAAATTGATAGTACTAAAGGATTGCCTGTCCCTCCTCTGTTTGGAACATTCAGTTTTCTTTCTGCATTATCTTCCACTGCAAATCTTTTTAAGCTGTCATCAAATATTACAAGCATACTTGCCAGGAATCTACAATAATAAATATGTATTAAATGTTTAATAAGATAATTTTTGTACATTTCTGAGATTAAATCATTCTTACAGTAATTGTAGTAAGTATGGCTAAAAGGTCTTCCTTAGTAATATAAATCAGAATTATTTCTCTATCTGACATTGTATATCTATGGAATTCACTCAGGTGGTACTCAGACTTTATGAGGTGGTGATAGCCTGGATAGTTCAGATAACCATACTCAAATAATTGGACTTGGTTATCAATTGGATGGGTTACATTATTGTAGAGTGTCTTTCATTTGAATAAGGAAGTAAAAATAATAATAACCAGTCAGTTTCTTTTGTTTAGTATCGTAACAAAATGTTTTAGTATATAAATCTGAACAGTAGATGGGGGGTATTCATTTTGTTCCCATAAAACACATCTTTATTTTGAGGGGAAAGCAAGTATTTTATTACATAATTTGAAAAATGGACTTCATATTGAAGAGCCATCAACCTAAAAGGATGGTTATATGCAAATGCACTCACTCTTTCACTAATAATTAGAAAATTTTGCAGATAAGTTCTTAGACCATTACACAACAGAGTTTTTAAAATGGCAATCCAGTAGCCACTGTTTGAGAACTGTGAGATAGCAAGAATCTAATGGAAAGATGTATATACAGTACCTCACCTTTTTCATAAATAAATAGGTTACATGGGGAAGGAGGGAACAATTATTGTATAAATTAATATCAGGACTGTAATGAAAATCTCTAGCAATGCAAGCATCTACTTATTCATGTCAACTCAGAACATAATCGAAATGGACACTTCCAGGTCTGATAGATAAGATAGGTCTCTGGGACTAGTTAGCTAAATTCCTGAGTGTGAAGAACTGCCTTCTTGAGGATAAATTGTGATGGAGAAGTCACCTGAAAACTTTTGTTCTTTGAATCTTTCGTGGAAGCAGTGGTTGGCTCTGGGGAAAGAAAGATAAGGAAACAAAGTCCTAATCTCAGCTCTTGGGTGACACCTTCGACAATCTAATTGGCCAGGGTTTTAGGCACAGTAAGTAACTAGATAGAGTGATATTAGAATTTGGTTTTATTCTTTTTGTCTAAAATCAAGCCTCACCTGTTTTCCTCAGATTTTCTTCAGCACCTAATTGCCATTTTAGATGGATCTGTCCATTTTTCCTTCCTATTTTCAAATTTAATCTTTTCTTTAAGTGTAACACCATTGGGTTTTTCTTGTCACTGTTTTCATAAACTTTAAATATAATTTTAAATAGATATTTTTGCTGCCAGTTAGTTTTTTTGGGAGATTATAATCTGATGAAGGCCTCTGCAGATTGACTACTATACCAGTTATTAGGCTTAAGATATTCAATAAATATTCTCAATATATACATATAAAAAAGGAAGGCATTTTTCTTCTTTTGACCTTACTTCTATAATACTTGTTAAAAGAAGATGTTGACAGGAAATATTAGCAAAGAGAATATATTGTTGCAATATCCCAGACCGACTGGGTGGAATAAATTCAGTGGTTAAAAAGCTTTTAACAAGAATAAACTCAACTGGAATAAAATGGACAAGAGTAATCTCTTTTCCATACTAATGGGTGTTGGCATCAAAATGTCAGACACAAAGTAGAGGTAGAACTTGTATTGTGACATTACAATAGATGTTTTGGCATTTTGATGAAATGTTGGCTTGGTGCGCACACCCTTGATGCTATTCCTGTACTATTGGCATATTGTTTTAGGACAAATTAGCTTCATATAATTATGAATATGAAATTAAAAGTCCTTTTTATTGTATACCAGAGTACTTACGGCTTATGTACTGGTAATAAATATATAAACTATACAAACTTTTTAAACTGACGATTTTTTAAAAGGAATTAATGTTCATATTCTTTCTTTCACGCAAAATCTTTCTTTAATCATTTTTCATCGTTGCATCTTGCTTTTAATATTATAGACTAAGTGAAGAAACACAACTTGAAATTCTTTTTTCCCATTAATATTTCCAAAAATCCTGGAAATTATTATTTCCAAAATAATTCTGCAGCATTTCTTGATTAGGTTTTACAGAATTACTGTTGCTACGGTGATACATATTTTGGAGGATCTAAACAATGCAGTTTATTCAGATACTTGGCCTTATATTAGCTGGAAATAAACAGAAAAAAGAAAAGCAGTTCCACCTACTCTGTTGCTTTAGTTTGATGTCTTGCTTCTTGGGAACAATCAACACTTCCCTAAAATACACTTAGAAAGTTAAATTAGAAGTTTGAAATTATTGTTAGCAGCATCTAATGAAAGTTATTGTTGGATCAAGCACTCTGTTGTTGTTCAGTTGCACAGTCGTGTCCGACTCTTCGCGACCCCATGGACTGCATTACGCCAGGCCCCCCTGTCTTGCACTGCCTCC
>JANHZU010003419.1:4468-17877 GCA_032468055.1 Acrochordus granulatus
CTCCTGTGGGTCGCCTCCCCTCCCTGCCCCCCCCCGGTTAATATCAAGAGTGCATGCAACAATACTTATTTCTTTGGGGTGAATTCAGACATTGCGCTGACTTTAACATTTTGGCGACTTATTTCAGATAATCCTTTAAGGCTCCAAAATGTCATGTAAAATTATTGCATGTGGCCGAAAGACAAACCACTGCTGTAAATTACTGTTTTTTTAAAAGACCCAAAACTGTTTTATTTGTGCTTATCCATCCTGTGGGGCACAGATTGGATTCAGATCAGGGCTGTGCCCAAACGTTGCTGTAGAAGTTAAGTCTACCAAGCTGGCATCTGCTTGGTTTAATACTGTGGAAAGTCTAACCTGGGGACGTCCCACCTTGGCCACTTTTAAGAGGTGTGGACTTCTGGGAGTTGAAGTAGCCACGGTGGGACACCCCTGATGTAGAGGATCAACTCTGCTGTGTCCTTTATTAGCAAAGGAATCTGCCCTCCAGAGAAGATTCTGGGAGTGGAAGTCCATACCGCTTAAAGTGCCGAGATGGGACACCCCTGGTCTAGATGCTGGCAGAGATCCCAGGAGAAGATCATAGTTAACCAGAAGGTGCATTGTGTTTGGTTCCATCTCTTGTCAGGGTAGGATTGCCATGAGAAGAGCAGACCATCTCCTCTGGGAACAGTAAACTATTTTTATTGGAAAATAGGAACGGTTTAGACCAGACTCACTCGACGTGGCCTTCTACTGTGGGTTGAACGTCAACTCAGAAAACTGTCCCTGGCCCGGCCATTGATTGTGATAGCTGGGAATTCTCTGGCTCGCCGTTCCCCACATCTTAGATGGGTCTTCTCCTGAGAAGCACTTAGAAGAAGAAGTTGTGACTTAGAAGGCAGGATGTTGATGTCCCACAGGAAGGGAGCCACCACGGGGAAGGCCCTTCTTCTTGGTCCCACCAGATGGGACCTCCTTAAAAGAGGGGACCCATAGCATCTCCTGCCTTCCACTCTGGTGGGTCAGGTGGATGTAACTGGGAAAAGATGTCCTTCAAATATAGGAGATAAATAATGCCCTCTACACATCTAGCTTGTGCCAGTTTTGTTCTTTAGCATGGGCAGAAATTGAGAGCCATGATCTTTTGCGCCTTGTGGAATCTGGAAGTGACCTTGGGCATGAAGCTACGATCTGGTCCTCGTACCAGATAATCTGGATAGGAAACGTGTCGACTCAAAAACCTGCTTTTTCCCACTGATTAAGCATTGCTGGATCCTTGGGGTGCTGGCTGTGGTAATACCAGTTCCTAGTAAGGGTTTTGGGGTTTGTAGTCCAATATATTTGAAAGACATTGAGGGCTTTAGCGATGAAATGGTGGCTGCAAACCATGGTGGTTCTTTCCTCTGGCATAAAGGCATAAACCTAGTCATGGTTTTTCCAGCAAGGAGCAGCTTTCTAAAACTCACTTTCTCTTTAGTCAGTTTTTACATTAGTTTTACCTGTTCTTTCCTTCATCTTCTCCAAAGCTGCTTCCCATTCTCTTTTGATATCATGCGATGATAAACTGTCTCTGCTTACGTCGTCGTTCGCGTGATTCAAAAATAACAATGCAAGTATCGAAAGTTTGTAGATTCTACCTCAAAATAGCTAAAAGTTCACTTTACCTGATGGAAAATGTCCTGATGGAAACGTACCAAATCGGGTACGTTTCACTGCTTCAGCCTTTGGCAATGGAATATTGCTTAGAGTATTAACTTAATTAAAGTTGATACTGAATAACATGTAAGTAGCTTTTAAATTTGGATTAGTACCTTAATAACTCTTGTCTTATTGGTGGTGAGAGGTGAGCTAGAGAAGAAGAGCCATAGCAACCCGAAGAGCAAAGATAATTAAAAAAAAATCCTGTGGACTTTCCACAGTTAATGTGATGATCAGATGCGGAGTTTTTATTTTTCTTAAATCTATTTTGCAGAGAAGCAGTTTGTGAACTTCTGGATGTGCTAAGAGATTATCTTCTTAAGGTAAGAACTGCTTTTCGCTGGAGGCACCATGTGGCATATTTTAGTACGTGCACACATTCTAGTTCAATTTTGTACCTTAGTCCACGGATTACTCGACTACCTTCCTGAGTCACCCAAATAATCTGTAGCCTGAAAATGAGTCACGTTCATAAACCATCTTTCTTTCTTTGATGATCAGTCTTTTCTTGCCTATGAGCAGCAGTGGGAATAATCTTGACTATTCACATTTCAACACAGAACCATTCGGACAAGAGCAGGGAATGCTTAAGGACTACAGTAGTCCTTGACTTATGACCAGTCACTTAACAACTGGTTGAAGTTACAGTGGACCCTGAAAATGGTACTTGTAACCCAGAGTTGAAGTTCTGACTGCCGTAGCCCCCCTCATAGCCACATGACTACGTTTTGGGCGCTCAGCAGTTGGCCTACAGTTATGGCCATTTGGGCACTTGGCTGTTGGCCTACATTTATGGCCGTTTGCAGCACCCTGTTTGATCTTAGGACCATGATTTATGATATTTTTGCGAGAAACTGATAAAGGTTCTGGTAAAAAATGAGGTACAGCAAACAATGAGTGCTCTTAATGACTGCAGCATTCGCTTAATGACTGTGGCGTTCACTTAACCACTGCAGAAAAGGTCATAAAATTGAGCATGGTCACATGATGACCTGCTTAACAACTCTTATGACTTACAGCCATAATTATGGACTCAGTTATGGTCATAAATCAAGGACTACCTGTATTAGAGTGTTTGCCCCTCCATTCCTTGCATTGAGCCTAATAAGTCCTTGCAATGGATACAGATGGATGAAATAATTTTAGGGAACAGTTCAAATGTTGAGTTAATGTGGATAGGATGTGCCTCAGAATTTTTGCCACAAAGTGTAGGTGACAGAATGGAGGAGGCAACATCATTTGCTATCCTGCTCTGGTGGGAGATAGCCTAAAGGGAAAAGGCATATAAGGTGCTTTCTTGGATAGAGAAAATCTCTTGGAGAGGGTTGAATGTGAAATGGGGTACTCTGCACAGATACCCAGAGAGAGAGAGAAAAAATCCTAAGTCACAAGAAAGAAGATCCAAGTTAGCTGTGAGAAGTTGCCTGCTAAGTTAAATTGAAGCCCTTGATTAACTCTTTGGAAATTTAGTAGTGACTACATTTGTAAATTTAGTAAACTTCAGAAATTGAGTAGTGATTACATTGGGGCGCAGTGACCTAGCAATTAACACGCTGGACTTGTCAGCCAGAAGGTTGGCAGCCCAATTTTGAGACTTAGGCATTGTGTAACGGGGAACTCCCATTATTCGCCCCAGTTCCTGCCAATCTAGCAGTTCGAAAGCATGCAAAATGCAAGTAGATAAATAGGTACCTTTTATATGGTGGGAAGGTAGGAGCGTTCCATGTGCCTTGGCTTGTAGTCATGCTGGCCACATGACCATGGAAGCGTCTTTGGGCAACGCTGGCTCTTTAGCTAGGAAACAGAGATGAGCATCGCCCCATAGAGTCGGACATGACTGGCAGGGGAAGCCTGTACGTTTTAGAAGAAGCATGCTGTTATTTTAGGAGAAGCAATATAGTTATTGGCAAAGAGGCAGTTGCTGTCTGACCTGTAGAGCAGTTAGGTGACAAAGTAATTTGCTGTGGTCCAACTTCTTTTATTTTTACCCTTGTCAAGATAGGAAAAAAATCAGAATGGTTCATCAGGTACACCAGACAGGAAACATGACCGGATAAGCTAATTCTGTTTTATTGTAAAGCTACATTAACAGAATCTTGCAAAGCTAAAAGTGAAATTTCCCCACTATCAAATTTACTTAGGGAGGGTCTCTCCTGAGCCTCTTGCCCTGTCCACTATGCAACTGAGGGCTACATACGGTAATCTGACCATTCCCTGGGCAGCATCTCTTTGCTCCATCTCCCAAAGTCTTCCCAAGTACCATTACGAGAGAGACCTGATCATGCTGTTGTCTGGTCGGTCATGAGAACTCAAGACAGCAGGCTAGTTAGTTATGGTTGCTTTTGACCTTATGCCTTCAATTGTCCTCCAGATTTCATCTCTTTTCTTAGTGGCACACATCGGCAACAGACAAAGCCATGATCTTTGTTTGCCTTCTTGGGTCTTAATGCTGCTCAATCTTCAAATACGTTTTAGTTCCTTGAAGAATTGAGAACTCATCAATAGCTCCAGATCAAGTAGGAGACCTCTAAGTGCATGTATCTGAAACGACTAAGAAAATTCAGATTGCTCCTGATGCCTCTGGGGGACGTTGCTTGCTGGAATCTAGAAGCTGTCCAAGAACGTTCAGAAGAGTAGAGTTCCCTCAATAAGCCTACATCCTCTTAGGTCTTCTGCAAATCGCAGACATCTTACATGTGATTTCTGCATCTACGATGATGATCTGACCATATATTTTCTCTCCTGTTGCTTTGTAAAAGTGCAAGCATATAATTTCCCCTTTACTCATAACTTTACTATTGGAGGGGAACATCAAGGTGCTCTTTGATCCAATGCATTTGTTTCTAGAAGTGCTAAATAAACTTCTGCAAGCCTGTATTAGCCTTCCTAAAATTTTGCTTATTTTAGAGTTTCTTCCCATCACCAAGAAGGGACAGGAAATGATAGGTCACCGGGGCCCCTAAACTCATTCAAAATTTATTCAGCCACATTTGTAGTAGAAATTAACTCCTTTTAAAAAAATAAAGTATTTGAAAGGAAGAATGATCAAAAACATGTACAGGTAGTCTTCAGTTAATGACTATAATTGGGATCATAAATTCCATTGCTAAGCAATGTCATAAAGCATAATGTCACGTGGCCATATTAAGTTATGATGGCAGTGCCACTGTGGTTATTAAGCAAACCACATGTCATTAAGTGTGATGCCAGCTGCCCCATTAACTTTGCTTTATCAGAAGGTCACAAATGGCGATCACATAACCCCAAGATACTGCAGTGGTCGCAACTTCACTTATAGTGAGTTGGGCAGCAAATAATTTTAACTAAATAATGAATGTCTCCTTGTTTCAGTGTTGTTGTAACTTTGAACAGTTGCTGAACAAGTGGTCGATGAGTGAGGACTACCAGTAAATTCTTTGAATGCCAGAAATCTAATTTCTCCTAAAACTGGAATATAAACTCTAAAATACATGGGATTTAAAATGTTATAAAAATTACAGTTGTAATATATCTTTGCTTATTTATAAGATTAGGAAATTACTGTATCCCTTTTTAAACAAAAAACTACAAATCATTATTAAGCTTTAAACCAAGAATGGATCACAAGCTAGAATTAATGTTAATTAAATTAGGACTTTTAAAGGAAAATCAGTTGCTGAAGCAGCTGATATGTCCTTTTCTCAACTCAGGAAAAGTATAGGGACGTTTCAGTGGAATTGGCTCCCTTTTGACACTAGACAGGGTTGACATCATCGGGATGTTGCACTATAGTATTCCTTTTAAGGATTTGCTCCCTCTTGGGGGGAAGGCAGATGAGGAAATTGCAAGGAAACCCTTGCTGTGTTCATCCTCCTTCTCCAACCAGATGTCTTCCAGATGTGTGTTGGAAGTGCAGCAACTCACATTTGCTGGGCTGACCAGCAGCTCTTGAGCATGTTCACGTAATATTACTTTGACCTTGATGCAGAATAATCGAGTAGTGATTGGAGTAAGATTCAGAGAACACAGAAAGATCAGTTTTGATGCTGATATGCTTTGGGGAATTAAAAATAGTGCTTTTGCCAATAGGAGGGAATATTTGTAGCTCCAAATTGAACTGTGGAGTCCTTGGTGCTTCTGAACTTGTTTTCTTGGAGATGTCTCATGACCCAACTGAGTAACATTCTCAGTGCTAGAAGGGACTGGGGTTTGCTGCATATGTCCCTTCTAGCATTGATGAGGTTACCTAGTTGTGTCATGAAACGTGCAAGAGAACAACCAAGCTCATAGAGCACCAAGGACTTCATAAACCCCACACTCCCTCACTCTGATGAGGTTACCTACTTGGGTCATGAAAAGTCTGCAAGAAAACAACCAAGGGCCCCACAATAGTGCTTTTGGAGAAGTAGGAATGCCACAAAGTCATTAGCATAACTGGTTTGCAGTGTTTCTGATGGCCTGGGTGTTAACTGAGATTTTCAGACCTGCAACAAAGGTGAATGGGTTGATTTTCTCTGGCAGATCAGGATTCCATCCTGGCCCTCTGGGTCTTGGGAACAGCTTGCAAATCTGGTAGACCAAGTTGTTAACTTCAAGCCCATCACAGTGCTGGATTCCAGCTAATGCCAGAGAGGGTCACTGCCCTCCCCAAAGCTTTAAGTCTTCCGCTAACCTGCTACTCAAGTTAATTGCATCTCAGTGCAAATATTTTTTAAGGCAGATCCAAAATCTTCTTTTCTCTGGATCATAGGTTGGATTCTGCCCGTTTCTTTGTAAATTTGCCAGTAAATTAGGCTTTTGGCTCCTGTTTCAAGGCCTGATACTTTTCTCCATAAAGTAGCCCTATTTTTCCCAATGTTCAAAATCATCCCTGCATTTTGCTGGGTACCAACCTGGAATTTAACTCACTGAAAATAGTTCCAGGGTTGTCTTCTGAAAATTAGGGTCTACCGATAACTCTTGGAGCCTTCTCATCATTGTCCGTTTCCACCCCCTGGCTAAAGAAGGTATTAAGAGGGAAGCTAGGAGAATTGCAGGAGTCCTTTTCTGTCCTTAACACCTCTTTAATACAGAAGCAGTTGAGGAGCTTGTGAATAATTTCTTCCTAAGGTGGCCAGTCAAGCAAGATGTCTCTTGAAGTTCTTCGTTATCCCAATTCAGACAGCTAGCTAGCTACAGATACATTTGCCACTCTCAAGAAGCTGGCACAATTCACACTGTTAAAAATACAAGTGTGCCAGTGAGAACACTTTGCTTGAATTGCCCAATTGATCTCTACACCTGGGAGTAAATCAAAAGTTGCTGTCCTTTGGAGGGAAGAAGAAAGGTCTCCACATTGCGTTCCTTCTCTAATTGACCCTTGCACTTTGTGTTCCCTGGGAATTTCCCTCTGTTAGAAGGAGTGCATTTCCATGGTTTGCTTTTGTAGGTCCTCTTAAGCTCTCTCAGCACCATGGGTCTGCCGTGGATCTTCTGTACCACCCATCTGCAGAAAGGAAGGGAGGTCAGCATTAATCCGGGGCCTTGACTGACGGTCAAAAGGATGATGAGGCCATCGTAGAAGTGGCTTTTGGTTAATGCCCTCTTCTCTGCTTTGCTTTGCGTTCGATGGACGCAGCTTCCCTTTGGATGCAGGGGCTATTAAAGGAAAGCAGCTGACAGCAGCAGCTGCTAGATGGAGGCTTAGTGGGCTTATCTGTCAGCTGAATGAGCAAAAATCCTTTATTAACTACAATGCCCTTTACGCACAAAAAAAGGGACAGAGAACAACTCTCTCACTTGGCCTCTCCTCAGAGAGGGTCTACATCCAGGTGTCCAACTTCGGCAGCTTGAAAATGAGTGGACTTCAACTCCCAGAATGCCCCAGCCAGCATGTCCACTCATTTTCAAGCTGCCAAAGTTGGACATCCCTGGCCTACACTACTCTTCAGGGAAAGGGAAATAAAGCAAAACTCTTCTGCCCAAATGCTAGACTTGTTTCACCGAGGCTGACTTTGGCTGCAGAGGACATTGGGGTGGTGAATGGCATGTCAGTGGAGTGAGTGGAGGCTTTTTTGACTATGAAGGGAGGGGGTCAAACTTCAGTCCTTGAAATCTTGGAAGAGACCCAAGTTCAGGGCTGGCTGTGTGAATAATTCAGCTCTTTTTTCCTTGAAAGATGAGTCTACTGCAGTGTTTCTTAACCTTGGCAACCTTAAGATGTGTTGATTTCAACTCCCAAAACTCCCCAGCCAGCATGAGTGAACTACAACTCCCAGATGTCTACACCTTCAAGTGTTGAGGAACATTGATTTAGGCCACTCTCATGGCCACCATCTTTTAAACATACCCCAAGGACACTCTTGGGTCCGTGTCCATCATGGTTCAGCAGGGTCTCCAAATTCTGGTCTAATGATCTCTCCCAGTGTTTCTCAACCTTGGCGGCTTGAAGATTGTGGGCTTCAGCTCCCAAAATTATCCAGCATGGTTGGAGTTGAAGTCCACATGTCCTAAAGTAGCCAAAGCTGAGAACCACTGAGTTCTGGTTGGATGGAGCTAGTTCTTCTTCAGGGGTGGTCCCAAGAATCTGGAAATGCCCACAGTCCCTCTTCTTGGGTGCTGTAGGATGAGATGAGCTCGGAAGACCTACTGGAGAACGCAGAAGAGCAAAGCTTGTTACACGTAGGAATCCCACAGTGGGTGGGTGGTTTGTACTCTGAGGTGGACTTGGTAGTGACTCTATTCCAGTTGCAGGTTTGGTGATTTGAGCTCTTAAAGTTAAACTGTTAAAGTTAACTCCTCTGTGGTGAGGCTTATTCACAGAGAAACTAGAATTAAGAAGTCATCTTTTCCCCCTGGGTATTTTTGTGTCATCATTCTTTTTAATAATAGCCTGTCATTGAGCTTATAAAGTCATTGCACTTCTAATTGCTAGTATGACATTTCCAAGAGGTCTGTGTTATTCTGACATGAAATTTCTGAGAAAGTTATACAGTTAACAGAATAAATCCCTCCAAAGAAGCCTTGCTGCCCACTTGAGGAAAAAAAGGTTTTGCAGATAATGCTGCAAGATCTTAGATGGGACATTGAAATCAGCCTTGAATTCATCCTCCTGTGTCAACTTGGAAGTCCACATCTGGTGTAGAGCCACTCTGAAGTGCTGAAAGTAGAAACTGTGTTTTTCAGCCTTGGTTGATTTTTGAAATGGAAACTTACAATGGCTGCATACAGTTTTCTTAAATTCATCCAAACCAGTCATTAGCTTTTTGGTAACTAGATTAAGTAAAGCCAACCTGTCTCTTGACATGGAGAACGCTTGGTGTACTTGGAGAGGTTTGGTGAGAAATCCCAAATCGAGATATTTTGGGATCATTAATAAAAACCGCGAGAGGAAGTGGAAGTTGAAGCCTCTGGAAGGAGGAAACAACTCCAAGCATTGCTTTCCTGAAGAAACAGTTGTGCTTCCAAATGCTTCACGGTTGAAAGCAGTTCCCCATGGGCTCAGCTGCAGCTGCAGAAAATGAAAAATAGGTTCATAAAACAATAATAAGACTTCGGAGTATGGGAAAGTTGACCTGAACTTCTGGTCTGTGTTTTGGGGGTTTGCTAATTTGTTTTTTTTTTTCTGAAAGTTGACCCTACTTGAAATGTTTAAAGTAGAAGTTTGGCTCGTTTTCCCCACTAACTTTAAAAAAAATGATTAAAATAGAAATCAGAATTCTTTGGTGGGCGCGTGTCTGTCTGTCTGTCAAATCTTATATTTCTATTCTATATCTGTCTCTCTATCTCTCTCTTTCTATCTCCCATCCATCCATCTATCCATCCATCCGCTTTCCATTCATTATATCGGAAGTTGCCTTTTTTTGCTGCAGCAGTTGGAGTTTGTTGTGGCAGCCAGTACATGTTTGGTGGTGTCATGATGCATATTTATTTATTTAATCAATTGATAAGCCAGATTTTAAGCATGAGGTCTCCTGGTGGCTTCTACTGATGCTCTGGATACAAGGAACAGGGAATGGATATTGTGCCTGCAGATGTTAGAAAACTGTTTCTCAACTTGACAACTTTAAGATGAGTGGACTTCAACTCCCAGAATTCCCCAGTGCTCCACAGGGTCTAACTGTGGAGTCCTTGGTGCTCCCTGAGCTTGGTGGGTTTTTTGCAGACATTTCATGACCCAACTAGGGAACATTATCAGTATGAGGGGAGTGTGGGATTTATGGAGTCCTTGATGCTCTCTGAGCTTGGTGGTTTTCTTGCAGATCTTTCATGATCCAAATAGGGTACATCATCCGTGTACCTTCGGCTTTTTGTATGTATTGTGATCTGTACATGATAACAGTGGTAAGGCCTTAGTCTGCTGATAGGATGATGATAGTTTGGTCTTTCTTTAGGTCTTTAGGTGCATTGATGATGTTACCTAGTCAGGTCATGAAACGTCTGCAAGAAAACAACCAAGCTCAGATAGCACCAAGAACCCCACAAAATCCAAACTTCTGCCATTGTTGGAGTACTTCCTGCAGAGGAAGGGACTTATGGATAAATTTTGCAGATAGGAACATTTTCTGTCCAACATTTGGCTGTCTCTGTCTATGGGAGGAGGGGCGTGGTGGCGCACGTGGTTAAGAGTTCAGCTTGCTGGCTGGAAGGTCGGCGGCCCGGGTTCGAGAGTAATCCGCCATGTGAAATGGAGAACTTTTGAGATTTGAAAGTCCATCAAGCGATTGGTCATGGTGGCTGCTTGACTGCAGTCTCAGCTGCAGGTGTTTGTACTCGTTTAGCTCAGGGGTGTCCGGCCTTGGACTTCAACTCCCAGATTCCTCAGCTTTGGATACAGGGAGGCTGGAAGACGCAGCGTCCGTAGCTGGGGGGGAAGGCTTTGAGGTGACTCCCTGGACCTCCAGGTCGCTCCTCTGCCTTTAGTCTCGGAGAATGACTGGGACTCACTTAAAGGAGTGCTTGGCCGGGGCAGCAGATGGCTCATACCTTCGTAGCCCGTAGTTTTATAGGTAGTCCTTGATTTATGATCCTAATGGAGCCTGCCCAAAGCTGTTGTTAACGGTCATAAAATGGGTCACCCACGTGTCCAACTTCATTTTACAGCCTTTTTCATGGTGATTGTTAAGCTAACACTGCGGTTGTTAAGTGACTCTATGGTTCTGTATGAATTGGAAGCATATGTTGGTTTTTGAGAAAGCCATCGTAAAACGTGGTATGTGACTGCAGCATGTTGCAAAGAGCCATAAATATGTCCCACTGCTGTGCGAGCATCCGAAGTATGGCTGCAAGACTGTGGGGAGACCTGACCATTGTAACTTCAAATTCAGGTCATAAGAATTTCCCAGGTAAGTCTCTCATAACTTCAAATAGTCGCTAAGCAACTGGTCATAAATCGAGGACTACCTGTATGACAAATTTCAACGATAAAGCGAAACCTCCCTTGAGTCGACCTCAATTCTTGACCATGCACGGACCCCTCAGCATCATTTTTGGCAAGGCAGTATGGGAGCGATTTGCCACGAACAACTTCTGGGATGTTTTTCCAACTTCCCAGTCCTGCAGTTCCCCGAGAATTTCCCATCATGGTACAAGAGAAATTTAAATCCTTTGGTGCAATAATTTAAAAATAAGAGAGCGCAAGAGAGCTAGACGAACAGGTCCCATGAATTCTACACCGGTGACTGCAGAGATTTTAAAAATGCAAGTACAGGAAATGCTTTGGTCGGCATAAAGGATATTAGGAATGAGTAGATGAAGTGTGGTTAATCGGCATTCAGGGGAAGGTTTGAATGGAACAGGAGGAGAGATTTGGCCTTGAGCACCTGCTGCATTCCTGATCCAGAGCAACAAATCCTGAATCGCAGTCACACTTCATTAAATGCCTTTACCTTCTGCTCTGTTAGCAAACGAGACTTGGAAGGAACAACCGCTGTTTCTCCACCTAGCAACTTGAGGATGGGTGGACTTCAACTCCCAGAATTCCCTTTTCATGCTGGCTGGGGAATTCTGGGAGTTGAAGTCCACCCATCTTCAAGTTGCCAAGCTCAGAAACAGAGTGCTGGATAGATAAACTGGACTGCTTGAAAGACAAACCCAGCTTGACAAATACCTGCATTCTGTTCCCATGGACTAAAATAATTTGTTGTTGGTTGTAGTTGTGCACTTCGTACGTGGATATTCCGAGAACTCTTGAAGGTTTAGGTTGGCGTGTGATGACTGCAACAGCATTTCAGAACTGCACCCTGCTTCGTTTTGGGTAGGGTTTTTTTTGCAGGGGTGTATCTGAGATTATACATTTGATAGTCTGGTGCTAAGGAGGTTTCATCTTTACAGGTAGTCTTCGACTTATAACTGGTCGCTTAGCGACCATTCAGAGTTACAGCGGGCCTCCCCAGGGGCTATTTATGACCCAGATTTGAAGTTTCAATGGCTGGGGCCCCTTGTGTCACCTGATTGCTTTTTGAATACTTAGCAAGTGGTCCACATTTATGGCCATTTGCAGCGTCCTGTAGTCATGTGACTGCAATATACGACATTTCGTGCTAGAAACTGGTGTTTACTTCCAATTTCCAGCAAAACATGCCCATTGCAGATACTGGACTTGCTTGACGACCACCGCAAAAAAAGTTGTAAAATTGGACATGTTCACGTGATCTGCTTAATATTGGCACGGCTTACAACTCTAATTCCAGGCTCAATTATAGTCGGAAGTCAAGGACCCGTGTTGTTATACATTTCCAATCTAGTAAATGCTCTTCTGTCAATGCCAGTCTGATGGAAAGTGAAGTCTGAACTTAACTACAGATCAGGTAAAGCCCAATGATGTAAACTGAATCCATGACTTATTTATTTAAAGAGAACCTTTTTCTCCTGTAGTCCTCAATTTATGACCACAATTGAGACCAGATTTTCCATTGCTAAGCAAGGTGGGTATTGTGAGTTGTGCCTGATTTTACTACCTTTTTGGCTATGGTAGTTAAGCAAATCCCTGCCTTATGACTGGTCCTCACACTTAACAACTGTCACAGTATTCCCATCACATAGTCAGAATTCAGCTGCTTGCCAACAAATGTATTTATGAGGTTGCAGCATCCTGGGATCATGTGATCACCGTTTCCGACCTTTCCAGCCGGCTTCTGACAAAATCAGTTGGGGCTTAACAACCACATGAGTCATTTAACAACTGCTGTGATTTGCTTAATAACTGTGGCAAAAAAGGTGGTACACTTGGGTGTGGCTCACTTAACAAGGGCCTTGTTAGCAGTGGAAATTCTACTCTCAATTGCATGTATGCCTATAAAAATGATGGTATTTTTATAATGGCATTTTTCTTTCTGTCTGTCTGTCTATCTAACTATCTATCACGCTCTCTTTGTCTCTGTCCTTCCTTTCATCCATCCATCCATCCATCTCTCCCTGTCTCCCATCTCCCTGTCTATTGCTCACACTATCTATCTATTGTTCGTTCAATCTATCTGTCTGTCTGTCTCTGTCTGTCTGTCTCTTTCTCTATTGCTCTCTCTCCTTCTCCCTATCTCTCTCTCTATTGTTCTACCTAGCTGCCTGCCTACCTACCCAACTACTTACCTATTGCTTGCTCTGTCTGTCTGATCAATCAAATTTCTGTACCGCCCATCACAGTTGAGTGACTCAGGTCAGTTTACAAATAAAGGGATAAAATCCTAGAAAAGCCACGTCGCAACAAAGTTTAAAAAACAGGCATCTGGACTGGATTTTTCTCAAGTCGAAGACGTTTCACCTTTAATCCAAAA
>JANHZU010003419.1:30573-40924 GCA_032468055.1 Acrochordus granulatus
CTGTTGATAGATTTCTATATTCTCCTGCCCAGAGAGTTGATGGGCCTCCACTTTCTCCTGGCCAGAAAGTTGATAGACTTCCATGTTCTCCTAGCCAGAAAGATGATGGACCTCCAGTTTCTGCTGGCCAGAAAGTTGATGGGCCTCCACTTTCTCCTAGCCAGAAAGTTGATAGACTTCCATGTTCTCCTGACCAGAAAATTGATGGGCCTCCACTTTCTCCTGGCCAGAAAGTTGATGTGCCTGCATGTTCTCCTAGCCAGAAAATTGATAGACTTCCATGTTCTCCTGACCAGAAAGTTGATGGGCCTCCACTTTCTCCTGGCCAGAAAGTTGATGTGCCTCCATGTTCTCCTAGCCAGAAAATTGATAGACTTCCATGTTCTCCTGGCCAGAAAGTTGATGGGCCTCCATGTTCTGGCCAAAAAGGTGATGGACATCCACTTTCTCCTGGCCAGAAAGATGAGAGACATCCACTTTCTCCTGGCCTGGAAGATGGTAGCACTCCACAATCTCCTGCCTCAAAAGCTGATACACCTCCACTTTTTCCTACCTGGAAAGCTGATGGACTTCCACTTTCTCCTTCCAAGAAAGTTGACATACCTCCACTTTCTCCCACCCAACATGCAGAGAAAATGGAAGAAATCAAGGTCCCTCCTCTGAGTCAGTTCATTGCAAATGAAGAGGTTAAGTCCCCCTCTTTATCCAGCCAACCTGTGGAGCACCTTCCTGGGCTTGATGAGAAGATCAGGCAGCCCCCCAGCACATCTACTGAGAAGCTGAAGGAACACAGTCAGCCACCACCACTCGACAGGAAGCATCTTCCAGATCCTGCAGGTAGGGAGAGCTTAAAAAAAAAACCAAATTGTTGCAATGGGCTGCTATCTGCTCTTCTTCCTATGCCAGCAGATCAACTTGTTTTCTCCATCTCTTTTGGCTCTGAGCTTCTTTTCACATGGGATGATGATGCACTTGATAGACTTTGAGTTGGGGACTGGAGAATTTTAATAAAATAGGGGCCTCCGTAACACCTATTTAGGATGCTGATCAAAAGGGCACTTAGAAAAGGCAGTATTCCCTTGGCTTCCTGAGCCGTGTCCAAATTCCATGCTGTTCAGCACAAAATCTTCATGAATTGGATGTAACTGGTGTGGGTGGCAGACAGATCTACAGTAAATATCAAGGACCACTGAATCTCTTCCGTTTCCTCTACCATTGTGTTCTCCAGTTGTATTGGGACTGTTGGGAGTTCTGGAGGTTGGTCTTCCAGCACTTTTGGGGAAAGACCAACCTGACTTTGGCCACAGGGCCATGATGATCCTGGCCATGGGGAAAGTTCTCTCTTTTATTGGGGTCATTCTAGTTTTTATCTTTAGCAGAGTCAGCAGGATCTGCACCTTGGAGAAAGACCCAAGCAGATTCTCCAGGATCCCTTGTTGAAGAGTCTTCATTTGCCAAGGCAAAGGAACCACTGGATTCTCATCCTGCCCACCCTGTGGAGTTGCCTGCAGAAAAGCTGTCTCCGGAATATGAGGGTAGGTGCCTCTGAAGAGGCAGGAGCCATAGATTAATTTATTAGATTCTCTTCCTTCTCCATTCTGGAATTCTTCTCCTTTGCAACTTGCTTCTCTCTCTGGTGCCAAGGGACCTTAAGTCTTCTGTTCTTGGAGAAGATATGGCAACAGCTTGCTTCTCTTCCTCCATTCTGTTTTCTTCTCACTCCTGCCATTTTTTTTAACCCCAAACCAGGCATTCTACACTAGTTGCACTGGTACTTAGGTTCCACGCAAGCAAGTTCGCCAAATTCATTTTATTTTTAATCTTCCTATGTCTGCAAAATCCCAAGAACCATTTGCTAACTTTCTGAAATGGGCCACTAAGACAAACATTTTGGGCAGATCCATTAACAACATTGGTCTGCGTTTGTGTGACTACATTTAGAGTGTCATCCACCTTTCCTCTTCAGTACGCAGTCTAAACTGTGGGATAGATTGGAGACCCAGATGTTCAGAGACAGCTTTGTGACCCCCATTGTGGATGAGTACCAAGCTGTGCAAAAGCCCAGAAAATTATCTCTTCCCACTTCCCTTAAGTTTAGGCACTTTGCCTTCCATCTGTGTGTGTCCATCTCATTTCTGACTTTCAAAATCATAGCTTGCCAGTACACTGATTTTTTGCAATGCAAGTTTTCTAGGTTTGGATCTTGATCCAAGTGATCACTTAGGTCTGGAAATCTTTTTTTAGGAAAAAAGTTAAGAAAGGCAGCCTTCCTCAACCTGCCATCTGTTAGGTATGCTAGATTACAATTTCCATCATCGCTAGTAGAGGTGATAGGAGATGCAATCTAGCTACAGAAAGTTAAAAATTGGGCTAAGTTTTAAGGACATCTATTTACTCCCTGATGTAGCAGTGATAGCTCTTCAGAAAATCTGATCCGTGACGTGCGGTCCATTTGGCAAAGGCAGAAATCAGTGAAGCCTAAAGCACCCCCAATGTGAGTCGGTATAAGCGGACATTGGCTGTTGTGTAAACATTTGGAACATGATTCTTGGTCCATAGTGGGTTCTGTCCTTCAGTGAACTTCCTGTATTCCAGGTGAACCTCCTGCTCAAATAAGACAAGCTAACAAATCCAGTGACCACCGCAGGTTTGGCAAGGCAAAGCCTGCCCAGATGATTCTGGCCAATGCCCCAGAGGAGCATCTTGCAGGTTCCCCAACCCCGAAGAGTCACAGTCCAAGAGAAGACTCTTTTTATGTAGCTGACTTTGGCCCCATCAGTGGGACTTCTCCCCAGAGCAAGAAATCTCCAAGGAAGGGAGCCTCTGGTCAGCCTTTTGAGATTGCAGAGGGTACAAGAGAGATTTTGCAAGAGAGTTGGGATCAAGAAGCTTCAGCAGCCTTGAAGAAGAAGAAGAAGAAACCAAAACAAAAGAGAGGGCAGCAGTTGTGGGGAGTAGAAACATGGGAGGACAACTCTAAAATGTTGAGAAGTCCTCCAGCTGTTATTGAACCTCCAACAGTTGTTCATGAAAGTGCTAAAGAGGTCTTTTGGGACTCCACAGAAATCCTTGGAAAGGATCCTTTGAAGCTTGATAAGGAAGGACGACTGGATGGCCAGCACCTTCCACCACTTCCTCCAGTAGATAAGCCTGACCTGAAGATTGATGACCCCTCCAAATTTGCATTGGACACAAAACCAGGAGAATTGAGCCACGCCAAATCAGCGACAGATGATGGCTCAGTATGGCAGCCAAAAAGTAAGAGGGGAGAACTTTCTCGTGAGCAACTAAAGCATGGCTTTGAGCAGAAGAAGCAGAAAAGTCCAACTTCTTACTTAGCCCAGACCGGTCCTGGGGAAATAAGTCTTTTTGGGAAAAGTGTACAGTTGGAGTCTCTGTCTCCCAGAACCTCAAATGTTGATGCATCAGCTTTGGAGACAAAATCTTCAGTGGTGCAGAAGATTGAGGTCCAGACTGTAGATCCTCTAGTTGCAAGTGAGAAGCTTGCTCCAGTGTGGCAAGGCCTCAAAAGGGGAGAAGAGTTGGTAGAAAAGCCCAAGAAACTGGAGAAAGCTGTAAAGAATGACAGTGTTGGAAAGGAAGATGTCAACTTCCCAGCTGAACCAAACATGACTGAAGCAACCCAAGGAGAAAGTTCTCTTCGTAAAGACAAGGAAGGAGGCTCAGATGTCTCAGAGACCCTGAAAGAAAGAGATGCAAAATGGAGCAAAAAGCCTGATTTCAATTCTGCAAAAAATCCTTTTCTGGTGGAAACCAAGTCAGATCCATCAAAACCCTTTTTTGCTGCTGAGGCCATTGGTGGTGGCCCAGTATTTTTCACCAGCACAACGGAGGACATCTTTGGCACCCACCCACCAGAATATCCCAGACTGAGGAGTGACCAGCCCAAAAAGAGAGGCAGTGATGGAAAAAGCAAGAAAACTAAGCCCTTTGCAGATCCAGGACTGTTTCCTTCAGAGGAGAAGGTTGGTTGGAGCAAAGCTTCACCTGCGACTGAAATTGAGACACCTCATGAAATTATTTCGGCAGCCAGGAGCCCAGAAGATAGTTTTTCCATCTCTCCAGGAGTGAGAGAGAAGCCAAAGAAGAGATCTAGCAGTGGGAAGAGCAGAAAAGCTGAGGAGAGAAGCTCCTTCAGGCAGCCATTTTGCTCCAGTGTGGAGGACAATAGAGACCAGTTTCCTACTCAGCAGGTGTTTGACCAAACACAACAGAGAGCAGATTATCCAAAAGGGGTCCCAGCTGGACCTGGTCACTGGGTTGACCTGCCTCCATCAGCATATCCATTCATCTTGGAGACCTCTAGAAAGCAGACAGAATGCCAGCTTGTCCCTGAGTCACTTATCCAAGCAAAAGAAACAGGCAGTCTGAATCAAAACAAGGGACCCAGTTTAGAAAGCCCACCTGGAAGAGATCCCACTTTGGTGTTGGCCACCAGCAAACACAAAAAGAGGAGCAGTGATGGGAGAAGCAAAAGATCTGAGAAAAGTCCCTCAACAGAACGGCCAGTCTTCCTGGAGAAAAAGTCAGATGGGATGAGGTCTTCCAAGAATACTGATGTAGTTAAGGAAACTGATTCTGCTGAGAAGAGTCAAGGGCTAGAACTTCCAGGTGCCACTCAAGTACATGTCCCTGCTGAGAAACCACTGGAAAAAACAGAAGAAAATGGGGGGAAGAGCATTTGTTTTGGGCAGCTGCCCACCTTGGAAGAGAAAGCTAACACTGCTAAGACAGAAAAGCTCACCAAAACCAAAGAAACGCTTTCTAATGAGAATAGGCAAGAGCAATGTGAAGTGGACACACCAAAACCACATGTTATCCTCCCTCAAGTGCAGGAAAAGCCAAAGATACAAGATACTGAACAACAAAGCAGCCAAGTTCCTGAGGTTTTAGACATGAAGTCAGAACCATCCAGTGAAGATCACAAAAGAGGTAAGACTGAGGAGATCTCCTCTGTTGGTACCAAAGAGGAGACATCACATAATCTTCTCAAGGATCTAGAACCTCCAGGCCAGGCTCCTGCTAAGCTGCTTGTTGATGAAACTTTCAGAGAAGAAGAGAAAGGAAAGAGTAGACAGGACATGCCTACTTTGGGACAATCCACCCATTTGCTGGGCAGCTCAGACACCGGTACTGTCTTAGATGTTGAGAGAAAGACAAAGACCAAAGCATCAAAAGGTTCCAGAAGCAGCAAAGAGAAAAAAGATGGAGGCTCTGATCTTTCAGATCAGCAGATCCCACTTGCAAAACCTCAAAAGAAGGATAGTGAGAAGAAGAGTAGAAAGGCTCCGATTGTCCCTCAGCCACCTGTTGTTGCACAAACAAAGGAAGAAGTCAACCAAGAACAGCTTTGTAGGCTGGGTGGCTTGGACTTTAGTGTGGGAGAAGCTGAGGTTGTGGATGAAAACAGAAACGTCAAAGGCTTTTCTTCTGGATGTCAACTGCATTGGGAAGAGGACCTAACAAATGTATTTGATCCAGCTAGAGCTCTTGATGAAGCCACCTCCAAAATTCAAGGTCTTCGCTGCCCCTTTTTAGATCACTCCAGCAAGTTAGCTGACAGGCTAAGCAAGGAGAAGTTTTTTCCTCCCAAATTCCTGCAAGATTCCAAACAGGAGGACCAGAGGATGCTGGACGAACTTCAGGAGGATCTAGCCAAGCTGGAAGGTAGAGAGGCTGTAGCAGAAACTTCTCTTGTGATGAAAGCCGGCAATGAAATCAGGGAGAAGAGGAAAAAAAATAAGAGAGCTTCAGCAGACCGTCTTTTCCAACCAGGTTTAAAGCCAGAAAAGGATCAGGTTTTCAGCTCAGTAGAAAGTGGAGGAATATATCTCGGTGACAAAATACAAGGCTTTGGACTCAGTTCACCAGAAATTGTAGTGGAGGAGAAACCAAAGATGTCTCCTGTGCTGGTTCCTGAAACAATAGGAAGCGGTTCTGTTGGAGAAGACAATGACCTCCCTATGGAAATACCAACTCTTAAGGAGTCCAGGAAGGAAGAGTCTACTCTCCAAGTTATAACAACTGGGCTGGTTGGTGATACTTCTGAGCCAGGAGTATTAGCAGAAAATAGAAAAGAAAATGAATTGAGGGCTTCTGAGTGCCTAGATAGTATAGGAAGTAAGACTAGGACAGATAAGCTCCCGGAGGATGTCGTTGCGGAGGAAGTGGGCTTTGCTCCTAAACCCAAAGTCTCTTCCAATCATCTGGAGCCAGATGACAGGAATGAGGCCAAAATCAGCCCTCTGCTCCAGCCAACCAGCAAGGAAGAGGGAGGTCTACTTGGAGAAGCCACCAAACTGAAAGATGTGCAGAACCTGAGAACGGAAGCTGGGCAACCACTAGAGTCCATTTCACCGGTTGTTGTTGATCATGGTCACCAAGAGCCACCAGAGACCAAGAAAGCAGGTCGTGCCAAAGCTTCTCCACCCATGAAAGGCTACATGAGACCCACCAAGTCAAGAGGGCTCCCTCCTCCTCCTCTTCCACCGAGGGATGCAGTTCAAGAGCAAGGCAGGAGAAGGCCTGCAAAACCTGATGTCCCACACAGGCAAGAGAAAGGTGTGTGCTTGCAGCTGTGGGCTTCCATCCATCATGCACCCTACAGCTTGTGTGTGAGAACCTGCTCTATGTTAGTGCATTGGCACGAGCACCTAACTGTTAATCCCGAAGCACCCGTCTCTTTGGCATGACTGTTTCCTTGCTGTCTCTGAGAACCTGTTTGATTCAGCTTGCTTACGTCACCCTGTGCTAATGGCCCTAGAAACTGAGTCCCAAGCTTCTGTCTGTGTGCTTAGCCCTGTTTGTGTATTTTGTACTCGCTAATCTTGAAAGTTGGCCATCCTCTAGCTAAGGAACCTCTTGAGCTGGAAGGGCCTGCTGAGGCTGTAGACCAACCTCCTGCTCTGTCTGAGTACTGAAGATTAAACTTCTTGGTTTCTCCTTGCATCTACTCAGCAAAGGAGAACCACCACTGTTGAATCACTCTGGACTGCTTAGGAAGCTTTTCCTAACCATGAATTAGAATTTGCTTTCATGTAACCCATCCTACCCTCTAGGATAGATGTTTCAATAAATCCAACAGAAAACACACCAGGGATTGTGTGGCATGTCTCATACTTACTAATCTATGGCAGGAGATACTTGTGTGATGCTCATGAATGCCTTGAAGAGGGTTGTGGGTTCCCTCTTTAATCCAACCGTTTAGAGTCAGAGGTTCGCTCAAGTAACAAGTCCGTGAGCCTGTCGCCTTCTGCCATCTCCTCGGGTGGTCTTTCTGCATTCATCTGGAGATGCTAAAGGTGACCGCTTGGCCTGATTTTAATCTCAGCTTCTCCTTTTTAAGTACCAGGGACTCCAGTTCACCAGCAGTTGTTGAATTTGGTGGGGTTGAAATGCCTGTCCCAAACAAAATTAGGTCTAAGCTTGTCACTAGGCAGGGTGGTGGTGGTGGTGTCAGGGCCATCCGAGAACGTGTCTTAACGTCTGCTTGCATGGAAGAAGCGCAAGAGTGAATTATGTCACATCTTTTACATCTTTGTGACAGTTGCATAACCCATACAGTTGTTTGCTTGGGTGTAAGTGGTGTTTTCTGCATGAAATTGTTCCTTGGAAGTGTGCCTCTGTGTCTGTGTGTATTTTATGCATGGTGGAGGAAGGTAGCAGAAGTCAAAAAGAAGAAAAGGGTGTTTAGAGCAATGCCACCCAAAAGACAGGTTTTTTTCCTGGCAAACAGCTGTATTTGAGCAAAGCTAGGCGTTGCACATCAGAAAAGATAGGAAGGTTCGGGGCCCAGCACATCTTGCCTCTGGCAAGGGAATGACACAGCCCTTCCATGCACGCTGGTGCCTTCTGGATGCTTAGAATCTCTCTCCCTGTGTGAGAGAGATCTGCGGTTCAAAAATGCGAAAAAATGTATCCATAAAAATAAATAGAATTTGCTTGAAATAAGGGGCAACTCTCTCTCCATCGTGGAGAAGTGCAGGCTGTGGTTGGAGAAGGCGCATGAAGTTTCGGCTCCCACTTTGGGACTGGCTGAGAGGAAGAGAGCTGCACAATATGCACAGTGAGTAATCTAGGGAGCGTAACCTGGAACTTGATGTTACGAAGAAAGCGCAAGGAGCCACCGATCTAGGACGGGGCTTCTCAGCCTTGGCCATTTGGAGATAGATAGATATGTGTGGATTTCCACTCCCAGAATTCCCACCCTGGCTGGGGAATTCTGGGGGTCGAAGTCCACACGTCTCCAAAACGCCAAGGCTGAGAAACACCGCTTTCGAGAAGTTCTCAGAAGGGCCTTTTGGGGATACGACTCTGCTCCCGAGGACTGTGGAAGGGCTGGGTGAGACCACCTCCAGCCGAAGAAGGAAACCTCCTCGTTCCCCCAGGTTGCATAGTTGTAATTGCCGAACTAGCTGTCTCTGATCTCGGGTGTGGTTGCGAGACAGAGGCCGACGGCGCAACATTTCCGCCCCAAAGTTTTACCCTTTCCGGCAGCACCGCGGGTTCCCCTGGCTGACTCAGGTGATGGCGCCCCGTCTCAGACGGATTGTGGTGGGTTTGCAAGGGAGGCCTTCAGCATCCTTCAAGGTGTGGTTGTCTTGGAAACGGGTGCGTAGAGGACCCTTCTGGAAACCCTTTGATTGCTGGGGGGGTGCGTGCGCGTTTGTGCGTTCTGAAGTGTCGAACAGGGTACGTATTAGCTTGAAGAGCAGAGCAAAAATAGAAACTGCGGGCTGCGTTGGAAGGGAACTAATAACTAATTGCAGCTTAAGCCGGGGCACCGCGTTGAAGCAGGACTCAACTCTGGGCTGGGGTTGGGGTCCAGCAGGCCGGCTCTGCGTCACTCTTCCCCCACGAGGCCCCGGGTCCCGAGTCGTAAGCTCCTTACTGAGCGAGGATCCAGGGGCTTGCGACGCATCCCCATGGCTTGGGCTGATGCCCGGGCTAAACCTGAAGCTTCTCCAAGCTGAGGGCCCCTGATACTGCTTCCGCCTGACCCACAGTTTAGAAGTTGCCCAATTCCAGAAGCCCGCTGTGAGATGAGGAAGTGAGCCAGGCGTGGACCACTCGCCACTAGCAGAAGAACTCGTGTACCATGTTGTACTCTTTCTGTCGGGACTGAGTTCTGCACTGCCGTCGATCAGACGGATGGTTCAAGCAGGTACGAGACTGGGCAACCATCTCAGGGGTCTGGGATGGTGTGAGGACTCCTGCCTTGGCACGGGTTGGAATGGGGGACCGCCAGCCCTATGAGTCTATGACTCTACATGGTCTGTTTGTACAGGTTGCCCTTGACTTGAACCACAACCGAGACCAGAATTTCCATTGCTAAGCAAGGCGCTTATTAAGTGAGTCACCCGATGTTATGATTTTCCTCGCCATGGTTGTTAACTGAATTACTGCAGTTGTTAAGTGAATCATACGGTTAGTAAGTGAACCAAGTGGAGAAGCGAATCCAGCTTCTCCTATTGACATTGCTTGTTGGAAGCTGGCTAGGAAGGTCACAAGTGGACCCCGGGATGTTGCAACCGTCAAGCAGTTGCCAAGCATTCAGATTTTGATTGCGGGGATACTGCAACGGTCATAAGTGTGAGGATCAATCATAAATCATTGTGAGTTCTAGTCCTGCCTTAGGCATGAAAGCCAAGCTGGGTGACTTTGCACCAGCCCCTCTCTCTCAGCTCAATCCACCTCACAGGGTTGTTGTTGTGGGGAAGAATAGGAGGAGGAAGGAATATTAGGATTTGTTCGCCGCCTTGAGTTATTTATAAACAATAATAAAGGTGGGATAAAAAAAATCAAAGAAAATAAGTTCTCTGCAAAATATTCAGGCCTTGAGTATATTCCACCGCCCCGCCTCTTTTTGACTCGCTTGCCCTGATCTTGAGGTCACCCTCGGCTTTCTCCTCGGCAGCAAACATTCGGTACACCCCAGCCTACTCAGCCAATGGCTGGGGAGGTTTTCAGCACCTGCAATCCCCAAAGAGACCTCCGGCTCTGCTTCCTTTCGTGATCAGCAGGGAGGGGTGGGTGGGAACAAATGGGGGGAAAAGCATTATGCATAAAGGATAACACGGCTTCACAACCTATTTGTTCACAGTCCCAATGCTCTTTGCTCTCCCCCCACCCAGCACTTCCAAGAAGGTGGGAAATGTTGGTTCCCAGAGGATGCCTTGTTTGCACATTGGTGTGCAGTGGGATAAATCCGGGGCGGGGGGACATTGTCACAGCAGAGTCCAAAAATACTTTTTGCAAATTAACTGGCAGGAGGTGTGATTGCTGCACCGGGCCCCAAAGGCAGTGCTCCCTTCTCTCCCCCGCCCATCTC
>JANHZU010003419.1:41074-51449 GCA_032468055.1 Acrochordus granulatus
TTATTCAATCCAGCCACATTGCAATTCATGGGGGACAAAGCAAAGTTTCCCCCTCCTGTGACAGGCAAGGGGAGTGCCGGCGTCTATTTGTCCTTATTTTCTCTGGGTGGCTGCTCCCAGTGAGTGTGGGGGAGGAAAGGATGGGGAGGTGTAGGAGGCAGGTGGATGCATGACCTGAAAATGTCAGATATTTGTCTATAAAAGGTAGGAGATGATTTTTGAATCATGAAAGATGAAGTTGGAGAGTTGATGCACAACTCACATGCCTCTTGGTATGTTGGGAGTGCAGTTCTCCTCCCCTGCCTTCCCAGCTTTTGGGTGAGATTGCAGTCCCAAAGCCGCTATTGCTAGCCCGACATGGCAAAGGTGAAGGCACCTTCCATGTCTGGACTGCAACTCCAAGAATTCTCAGTAGCAGCCATGCTGGGCAATGCTGCATACCTGCATACGGTTGAGGAGGGGAGCAACCACTGCATGGATTTGTGGGATGAGACTCTCCAAAAATGCTACAGGTAGTCCTCAATTTACAACCACAATTGGAACCAGAATGTCTGCTGCTGAGCAAGGTGGTTGTTAAGTGAGTCACACCTGATTTAATGACCTTTTTTGCCACGGTTGTTAACTGAATCACTGTAGTTAAGCAAAACCGTGTGGTTGTTAAGCAAATCTGGCTTCTTCAATTGACTTTGTTTGTCAGAAACTGGCTGGGAAGGTCACAGATGGCAATTACATGACCTTGAGACTGGTTATAAGCTGCTTTTTTCAGTGCCATTGTAATTTTGATGGTCATTAAGCGAATGGTTGTAAGTCGAGGACTAACTTTGTGGGATGGAAAGAGCATCTGTTATCTCTTGCAGCAGGAAAGAATCTGGCCTCAGTCTGGCAGAGTCCCCCCGGTGTCATTCCTTTCTTCTTTCCCATAGCACCCTAATCTCCCCTCTGCCAGCTGCTGCAGAGGGTTGAGGAGCTGCTTAAAGGAGTTCCCTATGGGGAGGAATTGCAGTGGGGAGGAAGAGATGGGGACAAAGGCACAGTGGCATCTTTGGGCATGTCAAGAGTGTTTGTGGACTGGGTAAAAGCAACCTGGGAGGGTGGAGGCTCTTATGGATAGATGGCCAGCAGTTTATTAATATATAATAAAATAATAATAATAAAATAAATGGCCAGCAGTTTATTTTATTTCATCCTTTATTTTTGGCGATGATCTTTCAGGCTGGCAATGCTCGGAAGTGCAGAGATTGCGTACATGAAGTCCACCTACTAGGTCCAATCCATGTTGGCCCTGAATTGAAACCTTGGAGGCTGCTCTTACCGGGTTACCATCTCTCCTAAGCTCTCATGTGGTTCCTTCCTTGTTTGGCTGCAACCGCTCTGAGGGGGCAGTCTGGGCAGGGGGGTCTCTTCCCATCTCATGCCTTTCAGCCAGAAAAAAACATGGCGAGTCGAGCTCCACCATCTGTCGCAAACTCCTTCCCTCTTGGATGAGAGAGGACATTTTACTGCCTGAAAATGCTGGTGCACCCGTTTGCTGTGGTTTTCTTTTTGCACTTCAGGTCGCACCTCTGGCCAAACTTCCATCCGGTCCAGGAAGACAGGACCTCTTTCAGTCTTCCCCTTCCCAGTGATGTCTTTACGATTAGGCACTAAATCTTCATTTAAAGGGACACACTTACACCCCAGAGCTCATTTTAATGGTTTTCTGGATGGCGTCTTTTCTTTGTGGTTAAAGAAGAAAACAGATTATCTATCATCCTCTGAGTCCTGGAGATGAAAAGCTGCCTTCCTCATCTCCTTCCATCACCCTGCTTTAAAGATAACAACGCAGCACCTGAGATGTTGCAATGACAGTTTCCCTTTTGAGTGTATGGAGAGACCCACAATTTGACCACATGCATTTTTTAAAAAACAGTTTTGTGGAAATGCCGTCCCAGGTTTAAGCGAGCGGTGGTCTGGGCGATGCAGGGGACTCGTTGCAAGGCGAGCGCAGGGGGGCATGGCATGTCGTCACCGCATCACGGTGCCTGCCAGCCCGGCTGGGTGACGTTACAGCTTGGAGGAGAAGCAGGCAGGCAGGCAGCGATGTCTCTCTCCAAACAGCCCCCTGCACCCCTCTCTGAATACAGCCAGCTGTGCAAATCCAAAAACACAGAGGGCTTTTCAGAAGCTTTCTCCTGCATGGGGACGCCAAAGGAATTTGGCAGCGGCGCGTTCGAGTGGCAGCGGACAGAAGGCAAGCTGAACGAGATCGGACTTCACGTGCACTCGGGGGAGCCGCTTCAGGATGGGCTGGGGAAGAACACCGCCTTCACCGACGAAGACAAGCTATGCTTTTTCGAAGGGAAGTTGGAGAAAGACCTCAAAGCACCCTCGAAGGAGAAGAGGGAAACAGAGGCACAGAGCAAGCAATGCCAGGCAGCCTCGGGTCACCTTGAGATGTGGTCTCTGGAGTCCAAGAAGAACCCATCGGGAGAGAGTTTGGGCATCCTCAGTCCTGCCAGCTTCCAGACCGAGCCAGCCAGATGCCCGAGTGTGTCTGCAAGCCTGGAGCCGAACCATGGCATCACTGATCAGGAGAAGTCAGCAGGCACAAAGGCGGTAAAAGTAGAAGCCAAAGGCCAGCCAGCGACCTCAAGAGACTCCCCAAGTCATCCAAAGGAGCCAGGGATCCATGCGTGGAGCCCCAGCGTCAGCCCGGTCTTGTCTGAAGCAGCCGGGCAGAAGAACGGAGCCCCTGCCCACAGTCCGCATGTGAAGGACGGTTTGCTGCAAAGCGGCTTTGGGTCTGTGCCCAAGCTGGGACCGCCAACAACCACGGTTGAGCTAGCCCAGGATGATGGGAAGGGCAGCTCCTTTGGCGATCTCACCGTGATGGAAGAAGACAGGTTTTTGGCTGAACTGGAGAAGCTCGACTCGGCCCAGGAGAGCAGCTTTCTCAGCCGGGGGGGCACCCAGAGGAAGGCAATGAGGCGTGCCATGTCAGAGTGCTCCCACTTGTCCGTTCCCCCAGCCTTGAATCTGGCAGAAAAATACCCTGAACCTGTCATGCGGGAAGTCCCCATCCCTGGTCGGGTGTCCCCTCCGAGCATCCTCTCCCCCAGCACGAGCACCGTGACCCGAAAGCCAAGTATGCCAATGAAAAGATCGGCCACTGTCTCAGAGGAACAAACATGCGTCCACTATCCCGGCAACAATGCTGCCCTCCCCTGCCCTATTGTGAAGGAACCTCAGCCTCTCCCTATGGAGGAGCCCTCAGCCAAGAAGAGGGAAGAGTGGAACAGCACCGGCAGCACTGACAAGAGGGAGCTGGGCAGCCCAAGCCCCTTCCACAGCAAACTGGAGCAGATTCCCGAGACAGGTGTCCAGAAGAAAGGGGGCACAGAGGAGGAAGAAGGGGCAGCAGACAAAGAGAGCTATGCCCAGCTCATGTCTCCAGGAAGTGGTGCCATCCCTACCGTGGAGGCCGGCAGAAGTCCTCTGGGGTTGGGAAAAGAGGCTCTTGAGGGTAGCAGCATCCCCGGTGCTCCATCGTCCCGGCAAGGAGAGAGACCTCATGACAGTATGTTGTTCAGTCTTCTTTCCCCAGGAGGGCAGGCAAAGCAGGGGAGCCTGGCTTGACAGATTGCAAGCAGATGGGAGGATGGCTCCTCCAGAGCCCCATTCTCTTTGCTGCCGGAAAGGCAAAACAATAGAGGAAAGGGGCTTTGGCTGGCTGAGGAGGGGAGATGAGGAAGCAAAGCCCAGAGGGCAGTTGGTTATAACTATCATCCCTGCTGGGTTGAGTTTGCTCCACTTTCCCAAACAGAAAGATGGCGTTTGGTTGTAAGATCCGAGGCTCCGGGCACCTTGCAGTGAGAAAAGTTAAAATCAGAATTGCTTAAGTTTGCAAGCTGCTGGCAGGAAGGTTTCTTTCTCTCTCAGAACTGCCTTTTGTGTCTGTCTAGGCAGATGATGCTTTTGATGGCTCAGATGAGACTGGCACAGTCGTGCATTTCTGCCTGGCCAGGATGGCAGCATCATCTCTGCTAGGCTGAAGCGGTTGATCTTTCCACAAACATTAGAAAGCCCCCCCCCCATTTCAATGCAGGAACCAGCATTTCATATGGGGTCATCTTCTGGGTCTAAGGACCATGCTGGGTCTTGGATGCCTCACTGGGTCAGTGTAGGCAGGAAAGAGCTGATGCACGCATGAAAAAAAACAGAGGGGTGCTTATTTTCTCGGGGAGATCTGGTTTGTTTGGTCGCTTCTGTGAGCTGAGGAGCTGTGGCTCTCTTCTCTTGAGCCTCAGCATGGAGCCCCTCCAGGCATCCACAAGGGATGCTGAAATACAGGGCAGATTTGCTCTGTTCTTGAGTTTTTAAGACTCAACCAGTTACAAAATGAGCCTACTCGCTTTGAATGTCATTATGAGATCCTGGAAAAGTTTTTGGGAGAAAAAAATAAGCTCTGGCATTCTTCCCCCTGAAGTGTCTTCATGGAGACTTTTCAGCCCAATGTTGAATCCTTGAGCTCTGCTGAGCAGTCTGAAAGAGCCTCTGTCCCCGGTAATGAGATCTCCTCAACCTACAGCTATTCTCTGTGGATATTAGGCTCCGTGGAGGTCTGTTTTTGTGCATAACAACCACCCCTGAACAATAGGAGGCCAGTAAAGATGCATGCGTCCTGAACTAGATGATGAATGAACTTGCTTGGGGGAAAGTCACAATCTCTCCCTGTCAGGGCTGCGCTGCGTGGTAGAAACAGCACCTTCCAAAGATGTCTCGAAGTCCGTTCTGGAGAACATCAGTGTTGGGTTTATTTGCTCCAAGGGTTGTGTGTTGTAGCTTCCTGGTTCGGAAGAATGGAGGTACAAAGAGAAATAAATACATGTAGGATGAGATCGTGCCTTTCCAAGCGAGGCTGGTGGCCATCTCAGTGGGTCTGATGAGAACAAAGGAAATGTCGGAACAGCTGATTGTGTTGCATTAACCTCACAGTCACCTTCAAGACTTGGGGGCAATTGTATTTCCACCTGGAAACTCCTTTTTGGATTGCTTGTGCGAAACGGAAAGAGGCGAAACGTTGATTTTGGGGATTAGGATGATGTGGGATTATAGAAATGATACAGACCAGTGTTAACTTTAGAGGGAGAGTTGGATGCATTTTTTTATATCTGTACCCAAGAAAGCCATGGTCCTCTTTCCTTACTTTCTCTTTCCTCTTGCAGTTCTGTCTTCTCTTTCTCTTTTCCAGTTTTTTTCCTTGTCTGTTTAGCTTTCATCTTGCATTTTTGAAAATCAGGTAATAATTTAAAATATGGGGGAGGAAGAAGGATGTTTGGACTTTCACTTTTTTTGGAAACACCCCTGTGGATTTTCTGGTATTCGACGATTTCTAATTGCCTTCTCTTGGTGTTAGAAAGAAGCAACCAATCTGGGGAACTGGCTAAATATAATTAATATTCTGCTTTGCTAATTTCTTCACACATTGTCCCTTACTTTGTGTAAATCGGTCTCTGAAATACTTTTTTTTTCTATACTTACGCAGCTAGTAAGTATAGAAACAGCCAAGGATCAAGAGCTGAGATGTCTAGCGGGTTCCCTAAGCATTCTGCCCACCCCTTGCTACCTAATTCCATGTTTTTCCAGGAGAGACCTCCAAAGGAGAATCCTGGGGCTACAGAGATGTCCTACATGTCCTACAGGGATGGTCATGGAAAGCTAAGGTTGTTTCCTGACTGTTTCCATCAGAACAGAAACAACTGAGCAGGAGAGAAATAACTCTGGTGACCTCTAATGATCTGCTCATGTGCACCTTTTGAGTTCCTAGTCCCTAGCTTGGAGGCCCAGTTCCGCCAGATGGCTGAATTTTTCAGTCATGCTTGACCTCTCTTAATGGGAGCTGCTTCTGGCGACACATCCTTTGCATGAAAATAGGGGTAGAGTCACAGAATCATCTGCTACTTCTTGATTTTCCAAGCTGTCTTTGCTGCTTGCCCCTGTTTTAATGTCCTTCTCTAGTTTGATGTTCTCCAAAATGGTGGATCACCATCCCCAGGAGATCCAGCCAAGCTGGAAGTTCTTCCAGTTGGCTACCAGAGATCCTTTCAAGTCAAAATCCTTTCTTTGCTGAACTGGGCATCATGGCCAGGCAGCCTATCCAGAGCTTTGAAAGGCTATGGTGCTGAGACTTCATCATCATCAGAATTGGGAGTTTAGGAAAGGAACTCCTGGTTTGGGTTGCTCCTTTAGTATCTAGGGTTCTCACTGAAAGCACAAATGACCAGGCTCAGATTATCCTACTTTGGACACATTACGTGAAGATCTAGCTCGCTGGAAAAGGCTCCGATGCTGGGAAAGGTGGAAGGCAAGAGAAGGATCAGAAGCTAGGAGGAGGAACTCAGGGTGGTGATGGGTGAACAGTTGGAAGACCTGAAAAAAATCAGATTAGGAATAGATTGTCAGGGAGAAAACCTCTCTTCCAGAAGTCAAAGACAACTTAATGGGACGCAGTCTATCGATCTAGAGGCAGGGGCATCTACAGAGAAAGAGCCAGCTATCAATTAGCAAGGGCTGCTTCAACCAGTTGGGTGAAAGGATGAAGATGTTGCTGACCCATAGAAGCTGTGAGGAGGTGACAGCCTGGAGGAGAAATCCATCTTAAGAGGTTGGATGCAGCAGAGATCTAAAGGATCCCTGAAACTTATGGCAGCTTACACTGTTTGTGGAGGTTTTTTCACAAGAGGGTCTTGATATTCCTCAGGCCTACCATTCTAGAAGCATTCCCATTTGCCCCCAGTGATTCCAGAATCTTTCACATGTCACTAGATTCAGAGATTCCTTCCCTTCCTCCCTCATCTTATTGATGCCCTCTAAAAACGTTCATCTGTTGCAGCCTAGATACGAGTAGTAGTGCAAAATGGCTGGTGAAGTCTGACCTGGAAGGAAGCTTGTGCAAGAATGCTCTTGCATTCCTCCATCACACAGCCTTTGAGTCCGTACCCTTGAGAGCATTTCCAAAGAATGGGAGATCTCAGAGACAGGCCTGGTTGCACACTCATCCCTAACCCCAATATGGAATGCCATCAGAAAATGAGGAAACTGGTCATGATCAGCCTCCCAAAACTGATGTCCTCCAGTGAGTCGGGAGTCTAACAAGCCATGCTGGCTACAGGTCTACAAGCAAAGCTAGCCACAGTCTGGAAGCTACCAAAAAGAAGAGGACTGTCAATCTTGTTTAAAAACTATTTATTGTTGTTTGTTTGGGCTCTCATCCTATTTCGCTCCCCAGACATCGCACGGCTACAGTTCCCATCTCCAGGAATTCAGATTAAAACCTAATGAGCCCTAACCATAGCAATGGAATAGGTCCTCATCCTTGAAAATGACAAAAATGCAGCCTCAAAAGAAACCCAAACAAGGAAGTCCACCATCTCTCAACCTGGGAACTACAGAAATCACCTGCCCATTTCTTGACCGTGCTTTCCAATATTGATTTCCTGTATTTTTGGAAAGGCTCACCACTAGGCTATGGGCATTATTTGCGTGGAAGGTTTGAAAGCAGGCAGCTTTTTAATACAAGGCAGCTTTGTCTTCCACTGTGAAAAAGGGAACGTTGCCCGCAAGATCCTGGCAACTCCCTGGGATCCATCCAGGCGGTTTCATTGGCAGCAGTGTAGAAAAATTTGGCCATTGCTGCAGTCCTGGGTGCCTTCTTTTCCTCCTCCCCCTTCAGTTTTATTCTTTATGACCTAGATCTCGTTGAGAAGGTAGGTCTGCTTAATGCTGTCACTTGAGCGCGCAGATGAGGCTCCGCTGCTGCAAGAACATGGGTTCTTCCGCACAGCAAACCTTGTTTGCTCCTCCAAGTTGATAGCCCTCAAGCGCTGATCCACCGCTGCCTCCGCGATAAGAACAAACCCTTGGCATGCCAACGGCCCCACATTTCCTCCTGGGAGCTTACTGGGCTGTAATTCCTCAGCTTTCTTTTCCACCACAGCGCCGCCTCCGCACCACCTAAAGTCATTAAACAAGGCGCCAGCCTATTCTGAACACATCGTGCCTTTTGTGCCAAATTGGTGGGTTGTTGGCAGTTGTAAGAGCAGGCCCCCTCCTCTTCAGATTTCTTTCATCCAGTTTGCTTTCGGTGGGGGGACTCCCTGGAGGTTTATTTGTTGGTTTCAGGACAGGGAGAGCTGTGTGTGTGGGGGCCCCATGCTGTCTATTGTGCGAAGAAAAATTCAGCTCTTGAGCAAATTAGAAGCTCTACCAAGTCGGCTTCCGAGAACAGAGATTTAAAAGAACCTGTTAAAAATGCTCCATTTGGAAGGGATTTTTGTAAAGGGCAGCTCAGAAGTCAGGTTGGAAAATCTGTGTGTGTGTGTCAGAGAGGGACAGTCAGCAAAGGATTTACAAGGATAATCCAAAGTGCTGTCTAAAAAGACGTTGGCAAGGCCTGATTTCCACCCAAGAATGTCTTTAATGGAGAAGGTTAGATTGCTGGAGGGAGGAGGACAGAGACTGTGAACCGCTCGGTCCCGGGTCCAAATGGATCCATTCTGAAATCCCAGACTGTGAGGCCAAGTACAATTTCTCAGAATTGTGTGGCTCACCACAAGGTGCTAATCTCAGCGGCCTGGATGGGAGGTCTCATGCTGCTTCGGCTTCAAACTCAACCAGGGTTGGCTTCAGGCTGCCATCTAGCTGGGCTTAAGACTCCCGCAAGTTGAATCTACCTTTTTCAGGCATTTCATATTCTCACCTAAAACCTTGAGATGTTACGGTGTCTCCCCTCCAAGGAACACCCAGATCCGATCCTGCTTCGCTGTCTTAGGTCAGCCAAGGTTGGCTAGATGTTCAGCGGAGAACTTAAGCTCGGATTGCCTTTGTCTCCTCTTGGCTGTTGGTGAGTTCCATCAACTCACAGCACTTGGCTTCCGAGACGTTGCTCCACACAACCCTACAAGGCCGTTTTTGATCACGGGGAATTGTGGTAGCCACAAGGCCTTTTGCTTTTTACTGTGTGGCCGTCACACCTTCCTTCTGAAAGGCTTGTTCAGGAGTCCCCTGATGCTGATGCAGCTCATAGTTCATGGAGGAACAGCTACGAACTGATGGCGACAATGAAAAGGCATCTGTGTTCGGGAAAGCCCCCTGCTCTTTCTGCCCACCGCAGCTTCTAGGAAGTGGGAAGGCGGCTTCACATCCCCACTCGATTTTCTCTTAATGCGGATGTCCAGGAAGCCACCTAAGCCATGAAAGAAAGCTTTTGGGACGCCTGTCGTGATACAGCACAGACATTCTTCAAAAGGTGTTTCCAGTCCAACAGGACGATGCATCTTTTGAACGCCCAGGTGAATTCCATGTCTCTTTTTGGGGAAGGAAGACGGGCAGGTCGGCCAGAATCGGAGATATTACTGGTTTCCCTTCTTGCATCTTGGCCCACTGAGGTCCGTGCTTGCCTGCAGGGAGATTTCTCCCTTGTGACCAGAGACGCTGTGCCCAGAGGGGGACAAATTGGGAGTGGGCTGGCCTGTCCGTCCGTCCATCCATGTATGTGACTCACCCAGTCAGCCCCCTTGTTAAGAGCATCAAAGGAACTGTTGCTACCAAACCACCCATGCCAGGAACTAGAACTAACCCCCCACAAGATCTTAAATATCCCACGTGGTTCATGAAAACAAAATGTCCCCACAAGGATTTGGTTGTTAGGGGCTAGAAAAGAGTAGACTCCTTGATTTGGGGTGGCTATTCTTCTCCTTTCTTGGTTGGTCCATCTACAGCCTGAAATGACACCGATCCAGTTGGGGGGCTCCTGTCCTCCGGGCCTCCCGCCCTCCTGCTCCTGCCGCGGCCGGAGCCCTTCGTCGGGCCGGGACACCCGCGTGGCGGATCTGGCCGGCTGGCTGGTGGCTGGCCAAGGCGGGAGGACTCGGGCGCTCCTCGGTTGTGCCGGCTCTGCCCGCCCCTCCCCGCTTCTGCTGCGCGCTCTCGCTCGCCACTCTCCCGGTCTCCATCTCCACACCCCCTTCGCTGCCAGGCGGGGTCTGGGAGAGCAGCGAGAGCAGAAAGCAGGAAAGGAAAGCAGGGAGGAAGGGAAGAAAGAAGGGAAGAGAGAGAGAGGGAAAAAGAAAGAAAGAGAGAAAGAAAGAGAGAGAGAGAGGGCGGACGCGCGGGAGAGCTCTGTGCTCCGGGATCCACGTTGGGCAGGAAGATCAGGTTTCAGCGAAGGCACCGGCGAGGAGGCGACGCGAGCCGCCAGAGGCGAAAGGAGCGGGGCGCTGGGGCTCGGCCAGCAGAAAGCAGGGAGGTGGGCGGGGGTCTCTGGTTCGTCCCTCCCGGCCGCCTCTCTCCCCTCTTTGTGCCTCCCCCCCTTCCTCGCAGGCTCTTTGTTCCCCTC
>JANHZU010003420.1:11652-23233 GCA_032468055.1 Acrochordus granulatus
GGATTATTGTACAGAACATGGATTCAGGTCAAATTATGTATTCATGTATTCCATGAAGTAGAAAATGTCTAATACATGCCAGGCCTTAATTCTGTACCAACTCTGATGTAATTCACCTTGGTCTCTTGGGAAAATAGATTCTCTTTATGAGTTACAATTTTTTAAAAAATCTGTTCTTGTTCACAGCTGCTCCTTTAACTTTTTGTGATCTGTTATAATCAAGAAACAGGCTGTGCTAAAGCTGAGGTGGATTTGGAGAAATAGTACAGTAAATTATGATTTATAATAAATATTTCTTTTACAGATGCAGCTTTTGGATAAATTCCCTATTGAAGGAGGACAGAAAGATCCCAAACAGAGAATCATCCCATTTCTTCCAGGTAATAACTTAGTGATGAAGTATTCTGACAGACAGATAGTATTAAAATCACTAAAAAAATTATCCCTCAGGTAGAGAAGCAAGATTACATTTTAGGCAGGATGTTTGATGCAATGCTAATTCCTAGGCTGCTGTAGCAATTGGAAGATAGAATACAATATAAAACAGATCTACGGTATCTTTTGTTAAGTTAGGAGTACAATTTTAAAGTTTGTTTTGCGGCTGGTTTCGTACATAGAAAGAAAGCTAAGTTTATATAGTAAGTTGTCAGAAAAAAAATTGAAGTAATGGTGATTAGTTCAGTGAAATAGCAAATGATGACATGCCAAATGCTCTATTCAAGATATTCAGAGTAATATATTAAAATGGAAAAGTATTTACATTGTGGGAGGAGGAAGGACAAAGCCAGGGGTAAAGCTGGAAATCACTTGAATTGCAACATAACCTCAAGCATCAGAAACCCAACCCCTCCTGAGGACCATTGAATTTTAGCAGTACAGGTGTTTAACAGGCAGTTTGACAAATTTTTGGAACCTTGTAGCAACAACAAATCTGTTAGCTTGAATGCATTGCCTGAGCCTGGTCCCTTGTGCCTCTGCATTCTGTATTTAAAATATAAAGTATACAATTCTATCAGTTTGGAGCAATCATGCCATGTAATATGTCACTTCCAAAAAAAAGTCACATCTGGGAGAAATAGGATATATTGTAGATCAGACTAAAACAGGTGAATACCAAGTTTGCTTTCTAGACACTGCAGGACTCCCAACTCACATTACTTGTAGAGTATACAGTTAATGATAATTATTGGAATTGCAGTTCAAAGAACCTGTGGAGCCTCGGTCTAAAACAATGCTAAACTGGGGAGAAAAAGACATGGAAAGAACCAGAATCAATAGTGCAGATTCATGTTAACATGTTTTCTGGAATTGCCCACATCAAATGACCGTTGTGGGATAGAACCTAGGCAAGGGTTCTATTGATTCCAAGCAGATATCACAGATAATTGGAAATGTCTTCCAATGGCTAAACAAAACCTACACATTAAAGCTAAATCAAGTCAAATCTATTTAATTATCATTAGTGGCCAGCAAGGTGAAAATACAGAAATAATGACCAGATTGAACAAATGCAGTGTATTAGTCATATAAAACCAAAAAAGGAAGAGTTATAAAATGGAAAAAATGAAACATTGGACAAGATACAGTGAAACAATATACAAACTTGAAATGGAATAAAATAAGGGTATGTAAAATAAAAGGTGAAAAAATTTAACAATGTCAGTACTCCATTTTATGCCTTTTTATCAAAACTGCCACAGATAGAAACTTAGCAGCTTAGTTGGTGATGATGCGAATGTGAAAATTAATCAGCTCTCCCTCATTGATTTGGTTTTTGTTAAAGGGGCTAAAGGTATGTCTGCATGTAAATCAGCATAGAAAGGGAGTGGAAGACTACATGTGATGGGGTCTCAGCTTTATTCTGACCAGAAGCACAATATCATTTAGTGAATGGGGTCCTATTATGCTTCCCATCTAGTATTGCTGAGGGTAAGATTCTAAAATGAACCAAAGAAAATTGTGCTGGCTGAACAAGATTGAATAATTAGCTTGAAGGTATAAAAGGTTTCTGGTTTGGAAGCAGCCATCAAAATAGCAAATTTATCATCTACACTGACAAAAATCTAGTTTTTTTTTGGTTTTCCCTTTATTGTTTTTATTGTTCCTGTGTTGCTGTGATTTCACAAAAAAATGCCACATTAATTGTGCATAAAGAAAGCTGATGTGTGATTGAGAGTTTCAGAGATTCAAGCCAACAACAACAATAATATTAATCTTCTTTGGTTCTTACATGATTTGCTGAGTAAAGAAGTATTTGTTAATACAATTTGCTTCATGAAGAGTACTTTCATCTGTTTCTACATGATAGTCTCTTGAACTTTATCAACTCCAGGAGCTCTATTAACTATTGGGACATGTCTTGTTTAAGGCCAATTTCTCTTGTTTTATTAGATGTTAGATGCAGTATGACAACTGACTTATGTTGATTTACTGCACTTAATAAATGTTGATTAAAAGCTCATTAAAATATTAACTTTTGATTTTAACTCAAGGATAAAAACAAGTTATACCAGAGAGAGAATGAATGAAACATGTAGAAATACAAAAGCTTGTCTCAAAGTACTTTTGTCTTCAGGAAAAGCAGGAACAACTAATAGCTTCTATACAAATAGAAACACAGCCCAGTATTTATGCTGCATAACTAGTAAAGTCTCATGTAATTCCCAATACTAATGGATACAATTCTCCTTTTTTTTCAAAATGGGAGCAACGAGTTTTCTGGGGTTATTACATCTGCATATCTTTTCTTCTGAATTCTGGTATATATTAGATATATTAGACAGCTATCATTTGATGCTTATTTTGGCAAAATGTTTATTCTTGTTACCACTCCTCTGATTGCATGAAGTGACTTACCCCTTTCCCCTTTTCTAAAACTATTTACCTAGTAATCATATTTCCATCTGCCTGTTAACTGTTAACATATAGTTAGCTTAGTATTGAATATCTACTTTGCATGTGAAAAGTTCCAATTTCAATTGTTAGCAAATGCAGGTAGAACTAGGAAAGGTTCCAGTTGTAAACTTGACAAGTTGCTGTTGTTCAGTGGCTGGGTATACACAACAGATTGAGTGAAATGTGATTAATTAGTTTGTAACTACCTAAGTTTACAAACCTAGTGCACTTGGTTTACAATTCTTTGTATTTTACAAAGCAGTTGTGTTCACTTACTGAATTAAGATTATGAATAAAATCTATTTTAACAACACTGGAGTAGATGGATCACAGGTCTGGCTCAGTACAAGGCAGTTTGGATTTTAGAACAAATACCAATCCCCAAACCAAATGGATAGTTTAAAGAAGATAGTATTTTGAACACATCTCAAAACTTACTCAGCGAACCCTTTAATAACACATACGTTCTTTGTATGGGCTGGTTGATTTTTAGTGGGAAGAAGGACCTGAGGGTATGGAAAAATTATTTGAGCTTCCCTGTATACACACACTATAAACCTATAATCTTTCCCTACATCAGCTGGCTTTTGGTTAGCAGTTCAGTATAAAAGAAATCTTAACTGTGCTGACTGCAGCTGATTAGTTTGTATTTAGAATTGCTGTAGAAATTACCTCCTCTGTCACACAGTTTTTTTGTGGCAAACAGAATTGCTGTGTGCATATACACACCACATGAAAGGGTTATTTGCAAGACTTGTGATTAAACAAGTATGTCAAGGGATGCCAGCGTTGCTCATATTTGGCTTCTCCTGTGGGTAGAAGTTACTCAACAAACCCTCTGTCCATCGTTTGTTTATCATTACAAATTCACCAGTGTTGTTTTAAACAAGCCACCTTTTATCTTTTGGTTTATGACTCTGATTGTTTACAAGAGGAATCATCTAGTAATCCAATTTTGAATGCAATGACAAAAATCCTGAAAGAGCCTTTTTGGTTTGCCTTCACAATGCAACAAGCAGAAGTTAAATGAAAATTATAAGTTTGTTCAGTCATGCTATGGTAGAATTCTATAGCATTCTGGTTTGTTATCTACAAATTGAACCCTATATGCATGACTTCGTCATATCCTTGAGCAACCCTGCATAATGCCCAAATGGAAATTGTATTACTTCAATTCTCAGAACATTCCAGTTGGTTTTGTGATAAACTGCAATACTTACTAAAATGTGAACATATATCTTTCTTTAACTCTTTAAAGAAGATGTCTTCAGGTACATCTGAAGCCAGCTGAATGATCATGGAAAAAGACGCAACTGCAATTTTGTTTGGTTGTTTTAGTTTTTGGAAATCTTTGTTTGCTAAATCATGTTTCCTATATGAGCTTATTCACGTGTTAATGTTCAATGAAAAACTTCAGTTTTTGGAAAATTACTTAACCAGGTCAGAAACTTTGATATTTAGGTGGCAGAATTTGAAAGGAATTGATTGACCTTGTCTCTGTTCAGTGTTAGCGTTGCAGCAAAACTATTTTTTTCCATTGTGAACCTTGTTTTAACCTCCTGTTGTAGCATTTTAAAAATGATAGATTGGACATGCCTCATATCCCTTCCATGAAACAGTGATCTCTAATGGAATCCAAGAGTTGTGCCTTTTTTCCTGTGATGCGTATCCTGGAGAACAGTTTACCCTCAATATTCAGATGGGTCCGACACTGTTGATCTTTCCTAAAACTTTAAAAAGTTGGCTTTTCCCCTGAGTACCAGCTTAGGATGTTGAATTAATCTGTCTGGGAAATGTTGTAGGATTTTAAGCATGTTTTGCTTTTTGGCTTCAGTTTTTGATGTTTTATATTGTGTAGTTTTGGTTTGTTTTTCTTGTTTTTTTTTAATCCTATGTTAGCCACACAGTGTCACATCCGCAAATTGGGCAGCCAATAAATTTTTATTTTATTTATTTAAATAAACTATATATTTTTTCCATTTTCCTTTTAAAGTTCAGTTTTAGTCTGCAGAAGTTTATAGAATTCCTGAGAAATGCAACTTAGTTACATATACAAGACAACTGGTTATTGTAGATGCATCCAACATTTTCTGAGATCAGGTCACCGCAGAGGTGAGAATGATGAATTGCTTGAAATATTTAAAATACTGTTGAGTTAATAATAGCAATCATACAATAAGCCAGAAGGTAGACAGTTATAAGTTTTCCACAAAATAAGTGCAAACTGGTTGGTCAACATGCTTGTTTTTAGAATAGTGAAATACTAAGTTATGATATATTGCAACACATAATGATTTGTGCAGTCATTGTTCTTGGTTAAAATGTAGGGTTCAATACTATTTATGTAAATATTCCAGATCTCCAATGAAACAAGTACCTGATGACTTATCATCTATATAAGTTTATAAAGCTCTGTCACCATTCCGTTACCTTGATCTTATGTACCACCTTCTGAATCTATCCATATACATAGGCAAAGCTGTATTATGATTTGTCCTTCTCCTCGCTCTATTATAGGCTTTATGACTGGGATGTCAAATGTTAGAAGTGTTCAACACAGCAGCTTCTGAAAAATGAAGGTTAAAACGTTTCTGCATATTATTTCTGAATACTCACTGTTTTCATGAAATTTTAAATCCATTGCAACTTAAACATGAAGTTTCAAAAAACTAAAGTAATATTGATTCTGGAGAATTTTCTATTGACTTATTAATACATTAATTTTTATTTATAAATAATGAATATTTAATTATTTCTAATATGCAGTTATATACTGCTCAGTCTAAAAACTCTGGCAAGTGTAAACAAATATAAAAAGCATTGATATGCTACTACATAATTTAAATAGTTAGCTACAAACCCTAAGGACCAAGTCTGCTCTAACAATATGGCATTTGGCTCTGTGCAAAATGTACCTCCACAGAAGCTTGTTCCTTAATATGGGGACCACCACTGAGAAGACCTGCTGTTTTCTAGCCAATACCTGAGAGGGAGGGATCCTAAGGCCCTGTGTAGACATTCAAGCAGGACAGGCACAATCTTGTTAGTAGGACAGTCTATGAAATATTCAGGTGCCATGCTGTATAAAGTAATAACTAGTACTCTGAATAGGGCCTGAAACTCCATTAATAATCGGTTACATATAATAATGTCACTGACCTCAGAGTAGAAATATTTCTGCAAATAATGAACCTCCCTTCTTAATAGTTTAAATGTTGCAATTGAATTAGTTTTAGCTTTTGCATGGCTTCTTAAGGCAGTCTCATAGGTAATGTACTTTAATAGTCCAATTGTGTGGCTATCCTGAGGTGACAAGCTATCGGGCTTCCTGTCTCAGGTTGGACCTTAACTGATACATGAGTATAAGCTGGACAAAAACACCCTGGCCACAGCCACTATTTGCACTTTAATCAGGAAACATGAAACTTCCAAATTTCTGACCTATTCTTTCATGAAGAGTACAATTCCTCTTAAACAGCCATCAGGACTGAATTTTCTAGAAAATCAAGTTGTTTATTGATGACCAGCACATACAGCACAAATGATGTTACCTAGATTGGTAATGAAATATATTCAAGAAAACAACCAAGCTCAGAGAGCACCAAGGATCCCACAGTTTAATCTGGAGCTACAGATCATCTCTTGTATTGGTGCCTGTCTTTCTACTATTCATCTGAACTGGTTTCTTCCCATCCAGTCCATTGTAGCCCCCAGACACTGCTTCACAACTTTCATAATATCTTCAGTTGAGCATGGTATGGTGATTCAGTAGCATCAGCATGCTAGTTGGACCTCACCACCAGCTAATGGATTATCTCCCCCAGTGCTTTCATATAGATACAAAAGGGACAGGACTGAACCCTCTGGCATTCCATATTGGCACAATCATAGGCTCAGTTATTCTTTCTAATGCCTACCAACTGGAAACATCCACTCAGGTTTTCTCTCCACCTCTCGCCATTGCTGGAAAGATACTGTGGTCTAAGATATTGAATTCTGCACAGAGGTTTATTAAGATTAGGAGTGACATTCCTGCTACCCTGATCCTGTCAAGTATTCCTAAAAAGGGCAGTTTGGAATTGTCTAGGATTGCTTCATTGAGACATGGCTTTTTCATCAAGGATATACCACTCCCTTTTTTAAAGCAGATGATATCACACCTTCCCTCTGAGAGGCATGAACCGCCTTCTGAATCTAGCCACATGCATTCCCTGCCCAGCTACCTGAAGGAGTCGGGATACTCTGCAGGTGGTGCAACTCATGCCATGGAGCAGTATTTGTCCTTCCTAAGGTTCTCTAAACTCAAAGGAATCCTAGGTCTCACTGTAAGATGTTACCCCTTTTATCTCATGTGGCTCTGCCTAACTAATGTGTGCTTAGTTATAGTAATTACCATAGTTATAATATGTATTCTTCTCATTTTTAGTTGTTAACACATGTAAATAAAAAGAACCTTACAATCAGTGTGAAATAGGGGAGAATATTTCTAGAGTTCAACTGAATAATGGAAACATATTTGTAAGGTGGAGCTTTGAGAAGGGAGTGGAGGGGAGTGGCACCTTTAAAGGTTGTTTCCCAAATTGCATTGTGAGTATACTAAGAGTAAGCAGAGGGGAAACTGATGAAGAATAAACAAGACAGAGCTATAATTGTCAACTCAATAACCTGTATTCCAATTTCCATATACTGTACCATCAAATTTTCCAAATGAAATGTAATGCCTTACACAGGCAGTGCTTAACTCATAATTTTTGGATGATCTTCAGATTCCATGGGAACACTAACTATTCAGAAACATTTATCTCTTACCTGTATGTTTGCCTCAGTTTTGTCATTGCTCCACCCAAATTCCTGCAACTGGCAACAGCAGTAGGCGAGGATTGCAGTGACGCTAGGAACTGCCCTAGTTTAAACATATCTGCAAGAACCTGAATAACTGCAAAGGACTTTTTTTTCCTTCTTCAAGACGTGTCTAGATTTTGCTTCCATTTGGTCTCGTTCACAGGGAAAGCAGACTTCCACCAATGAACTGCATCTCAGGTGGATATGCATGATAACTTTTTTTAAAAGGGGGGGAAATTGGAAGAACTCAGGCACACGGGCAACCTTTAGTTACACAAGGAGCCTTTTCAAGGACTATGTGATTTAGGCAACTTTATCTAGATAGCGTAAATAGTTATTTGAATGCTATATTTTCTCCTGAAATTGGATTGTGGTGTTCTGCAGGTTTCATATTAGTTCTTCCTTTGCTGATAGAACTGAATGGGAAGTTTTGTTTCGATGAATACTGCAACACACCCAGAGCATTTCTTTTCTCTACTGCCTTGTTAATATTTCAAGGAGACAATGTTTTCTGTTATTTCAAACTAATCAAAATTTGTAAAAAATCCAACATTTCTAAAACAGAAAATTTCTGATTAACTTCTAAAATATCAAAATTCTGCATTTCCAGAGATAGTGGAAAATGTTTAGCTAACATTCTTGTCTCACTGTGTATGTCTCACCAAGTTTTCATAGGGCTTTCCTCCCAAGTAGGTGCATACAAAATAGCAAGTTTAGACCACTCTGTTTATAACTTGCACTTTCTATTTTCATTCCTCATGTAACTTACTATAATTGTCTGTAAAACAAGAGATGGAAATAATGTAGGGATCAATCAGTTTCTCTACTTCCATCTTTTTGTATTCAGAATACATGCCTATACAAGTTCTTACACAAGTCAGCTGTCCTGACTTAGTATAATCTTATTTACATGCTGACAAGGTATGAAAGGAATGCAAATATTTCTGCTTTTGATCTTATATTGGCAAGCTTTTACAATCTGGCACTCTGAAGATAAAGTTAATGCCAAGCTTTTCCTATTATGTTTGTTAGTCTGATGAAAATCATACATTAACTTAAGACAGTTTCTGTTGTTTCAGCTCAGATATTAACACATATTCCAACATGTATTTTATATTAACAGAATACGGGTTATTTATTGAAATATTTCTTCTTTTATTGTCTATGTGGGCAATGCTTATAATGCTTCCCATATCAAAAGGATCTCAAAGTGGAGTACAAGAAGAAAAATATTTAAAATACAAATCTAATGAAGTCAAAATCTCATTATTTAAATATTTTAAATTAAGAGAAGAAAGTATGTTGAGAGTTCAAATTAATATTCAATACTTGCATAAGAATGTATTGGAGACCCAGTTTGATCTAGTGGTAAAGGCAACAGATTAGAAACCAGAAGGTTATGAGTTCTAGTCTTACTTAGCCATGAAAGCCAGCTGGGTGATCTTGGGCCAGTCATTCTTTCTCAGCCCAACTCACCTCACAGGGTTGTTGTGGGGAAAATTGGAAGAGGAAGGTGTGTTAAATTATGTTTGCCCCCTTGAGTTGTAAAAATGTTGAATACAAATAATCCTGGTTAAAATAATAGGAGCCTGTGACTTGAGTCCAAATTAATTTGACATATTTACAAATATGATTTGTTGAATAGATTTGGCTGAAGAGCCTGAACTTAATTAGAAAATTGAATATTCACATAGATCTAATGGATAAATTTTGACCAGATGCTTAAAACATCACAATTGGCATCTTCCAAAAACCTGGAGAAATAGTGTCACAGAAAAGGCTGTCTTTTAAAGTAACTGCCAAATAGCAATATGAAAGTTCTGCTACAATCAACAAAAAGTGTCTTAGTGATCATGCATCTTAGTAATCCTACAAATGGAAATATTTCTTCTTTTATTGTCTATGTGGGCAATGCTTATAATGCTTCCCATATCAAAAGGATCTCAAAGTGGATTACAAGAAGAAAAATATTTAAAATACAAATCTAATGAAGTCAAAATCTCTTGGACACTTGCGAAGTAGCTCCAACTTATTCAGGGATTTATATGCTCACATGAAGTTGGATTGCTTCAACATTTAGGATAATATATACATGACCAAGACCCTATCAATATTTTAATTGCTTCATTTTGTTTCAGACCAAAACCAAAAGTAGTTCCACACAAGATGCATAGATATGCCATATTTCTTTTAACTGTTCTGTGAAACAGTCTCCTATTGCTAAGGGCCTGTTTGTGCCTACATGGTGATATTTGGGGTTGGTGAAGGCATTTAGCCTTCTGCAAGGGCACCCTGGAAGTAACTGTCAATTTGTAAAGTGCTAGAGGTAGTAATTAAAATTGATTCGGAGGAGCAGCATCAGGTCTTACATATAAGACCTTCCTGGAAACTGCTAGCACAAAAGATGTATCATTTCTTAGTTCTGTTTAGAAAATTTCACAAGATTTCTATCAGTTTAGAAATATTCATATTTAGAAATTACAGGAAAAAAATGCATTATTCTTCTGCAACAAAAATGTGTAAATATTGATTTGATTTGTAAATATTTGATTGATCAAATTGGTATCAGTTCTTAGCAATTACATAGACACATTTTCTCCATGATGATCTGTCCTTCAGGTCTTCAAGTGGTGTCCTCATGACAACTGCAGTTGAATACATCTGTCTTGCTATTGGTTGTCTTCTTCTCTTTTCTTCCATCTTTCTCTGCATTAAGACTCTTCCCCAGAAAGATTTGCACAATGTTTGCATAATTTGATGCATTGGTGTATTAGGAAAGTGTTTTTTATGTACTGGCTGGGGATAGGTATCTAAATTTCTGCAAAAATTTTAAACATCTATTTCATTTTGATGCATGATAAGTTATCCCTTGTTCATCTTAAAAGAACAGTTCTTGTAGAAAATGTAAGGTAAATTCAGTATAATACAGTAGGAACAGATTTTCTGCCCACTCTTAAGCATATAAGTAATGCATAATACAGTGGTACCTCATAAGACGAGTAACTCACAGGACGAGCAAAAAATTTAAACAAAAAATATTCTGCTAGACGAGCCATGACTCACAAGACAAGGAAACTTCGTGCCAAACCTTGCATGTCATCAGTAAGCACACTCTGTATTTCCTATTCAGGCAACTCCGCGTGAGAGTTCTGCCGACTCTTACCTCGTGCTTTACTCCATTGTTGCAGACAGCAACCCCATGCAAGAGTTCTGCTAACGCAGCAAGCGTGGGCGCGTTCTGCCAACTCTCGCACAGTTTGCTCCATTCCCATACGAGTGGCAGGGCGCGTGCGTGCGTTCTGCCTACATTCCTGATCACAATGAGGACCGCGCGATCAGCTCATGTGGAAAATCTCCCAACGGAGCTCTCCTCTCTCACTGCGTAAACAGTGTAAATTAAGTGAAAGGCATTCAAGATAGAGAACTCTGGAGACTCCCAATTCAATCTCCAGGAAGTCCCCTCCTCTCCTTCTCGCCGGGATATTCTTAAAGCCGCACATGTGCACACACACACACACAGAGCAGAAATCCCCCCTTTGTTGCTTCTCCCTCATAGTACGGAGGGAAGAAGCACTTCTAAGGGGGGATTTCTGTGTGTGTGCACGTGTGTGCGTGGCTTTAAGAATATCCCAGCGCGATAAGAATAACCACCCACTTTAAGAATAACCGCCCACAACGCCCGGAAAAGCTGAGAGAAAAAAGGCCCTCTTAAAGTGACATCAGCAGCCGAGGCCAGAAGCTGCCGCGGAGCAGATCCGTAAGTGCTAGTTCGTTTGCTCTATTTCTGTTTTATATCATGTGTTAATCATGGTTACTTGTTTCAGATGTTAGGGACAATCATTTC
>JANHZU010003420.1:30875-46232 GCA_032468055.1 Acrochordus granulatus
ATACAAATACTGCCATCACTTTTTATGAGCACTATTCATGCTCATGTTCATGAATTCTTCCTGTTATATGCATCTTGTGAAAGGCATATTTTTTCATTGCAAAATTTGTTAATCTCCTCAGAACATGTACAATATTTCTATGCATGTCTTTTACATTGCCAATAAAATCCTGAAATTCAGAGATATGTGGATTACTGGTTCTACTATATTTAGCAAGTCCCAAGTAGCATGTTTATTTTAAAAATGTTATAGATTGAATGGTTAACCTCACCAAATCTCTGGAAGGATTTTTTCAAAAGAAAAAAGCATCCTCCATTCCCCCAAAAAATTTACAATTGAGTATGTCCTAAAGTTGGACTGAAATATTTTTAGCAAATTTGAGATCAAAAGGCAAATCCCAACTGAGAAGAGAACAACTAGCTGATCTGTACCCAGCTATATTAGAAGATATTCTCTAAACTCCATCATAACAAATGATAATGACCAGATATTTACCTAATCAAGGATTTGACTTAATCCTCACAATTATTATTACTGGTGAAACCTGTACATATCTCAATTTCAAAAAGTTTTGTAATTGTTACTAGAATAAAATTGATAGACTGATCAAATATCAACTCTTGGAGTCTTACAATTCTTTCAGCATTTGAATTATTTCTAAATTTACAGACAACAATGGATGGAAGAATCATATGCGTCAATTTCACATGTATTCAATCAGAAGAATATTCTGTCCAGTTACCTTCATAAATTGGTATGTTTCAAAAAATGTTTTAAGAAACTTTCCAATATTTATTCAGATTATTTCTTTTGAATTGATTTAGAAGTGATCAACCAGTCCATTTTCTTCAAATGGTATAATATATTCAGTCATGGTAAATAATCTATATCTGTAAAATCTAATCTTCCCTCAACGAGAAGCTTTAACAAACTGAGATTCCAGCTGATGTTCATTGCTCTCCTTGAAGGAAGGGATGGGCACATTTCCATGAATTGGAAATGTTATTCATTCTTTACTCTTCTGCCACATATAGGATAATTCAAGGAAATTTATTTTTGTCCCATTTCTTTCAGAAATGAAGCAGATTTATGGACGTTAAAATAATTGGGCAAAAAAAATTAAGTCATTGATTAAGTTGCATGCTTTCTGTCTGGGTTCATAGACTTATGGAGTTGGGAAGAACCTTTTAAGACATCTGGCCCATCCTCTTCCTCAGTACAAGAATCCAAATTAAATCCAAAATTGTAACAAATGGCCATCCGACATCTGCTGAAACACATCTAGTAAAGGGGAGTCCACCACTTCTCTGGGTAACTGATTCCATTGTCAAAACTGTTCTTACAGTTAACTTTTTTCTGAAGTACATCTGGAGCCAGTCTTTCTGTAACTTCGGATTGTTATTTCATGTCTTGAATTGTAAGACAATGATATTCTTTCAGGTATTTGAAGGTTGCTAATGATTGCAAAATTGTACCAGCTGAACATTTTATAGCAAAGTCAGTTGTTATTTGAAGAATCATATATAAAGCATTGGTTCTATAATATTTTTATTTTTTATCCGTAGTGAAAAAGCTTTTGGCTGAAAGCAAATGTTTTATTTTTCTTTCTAAAAAATGCATACAAATCACTTTTATCTCCATATGCTGTTTCTCCAAAACATACACTTTTTTCATTCAACTTTTCTGATAAATCCATGGTTGTACAAAATGTTTTGCTGAGAACTGCCTATCATTCAGAGAAGAGCACAATCCAGAGCTGCATTCTGACTATCATATTGTCCCGGGGAGCCTGATTTAGGATGCAACTCTTAAAAATGTACAACAAACAAAATTAATTCATATCTCCAGATAAATGAACATAACTTCTTTCCTGAAAAAGTTTCTTATATTGTCCAATATGATACTTAAGCATATTTTTCCTTAGTGATAAATAATGGTTTGGTTATCATAAATTTAGACACTAAAACATAACCATATATATGTTTATCATTCTTCCAAACATATTTCAAAAATAGTTGTTGCTCTTCTTAATGAAAAATCAGCTTGCTTGTAGAATGATTAAAAATGGCTAGGGGACAGGGACTTCAAATCAACAAAACATATTCACTTTAGATCAGAAGAGCTAACAGGCAGGTTTGGCTTTCAGAATGTTTCAAATATTGTTTGTGAATTGTAATTTTTAATGTGACTTATCTGAAGAGTAAGCATATTAACTGCACTTAATTTAAATGAGTAGAAATCAAATTAGTTTCGCTCCCACTCATTATTTTTTGCAACATACCTCTTGGTATGTCACTCAAGGGTCCAAGTACAGCCCTCACTCTGGAAAACATGCAACCATATTTTAATTGAGGTGGGGGCTATCTATCTTCAGGTGAAATTCTGAGGAATTTCAGGTAACATGACCTGAGGAAGACTAAGGTAACAAACTAGCAACTGGAAGGTTGTAAGTTCTAATCCCTTCTTAGCCTTGAAAGCCAGCTGGTTGACCTTGAGCTAGTCACTGTCTCTCAGCCCAACTCATCTCACAGGGTTGCTGTTGTGGGGAATATAGGAGGAGGAAAATGTGTTAAATATCTTTGCTATCTTGCATTGTTCATAAAAATAATAAAGGCAGGATCCAAATAAATTTCAATTAAAGCCAGAGTAAGTTGAGCAACAAATAGCAGGAAGGTTCTATAGATCCTCACATCACAATTATATTATTGCAAACAAAAAACATGTGAAATAATTTCAGTGAAAACCTAATGATACTGCAGGGCTATGGGGGTATATTCATCTCTAGGTAAGAATATCAGGAGATATGCTTAAAGAGCAATGTCAAAAAGAATTTAGAAGCCCCTTCCTTTAAAAAAATTAAAATTGCTCTGTGAAAAATATAAAAATTTCAAGCAGAGTTTTGATGAAATGTGAACTAAACTCTCATAGATGGGGTTTCAGATTGCTTTTATAAAGCATTTTATGCTACCTTACAAATGACTTCAAGCTTGGTGCATAATTCTTTTGATATGACTGATGCGTTATAACCAAAGAAATAATTTAGTGCCACCATCTATCACTGTTTCAAGCACTCTTAATTTTTAAGTAAAAATATGGAAAATACATAGAGGAATTTCTTTGAGAACAAGAACATATCAAACACTGACAAAGTCTGGCCTAGCGTGGCCTACTAGATATTGACATATGTCTACCTTGTAAATGCTTGAATAATCCTGTAATCTATGAAAGGAGATTGAAATCATTGTCTTTGATTTCTACTCTAAATGTCTGGCAAATATCATTCAATGACTGAATGTATTCATGGGAATGTGTGAGCTTTTAACTATATCCACTGGATTAATACATTTGTTAAAAATAGCCAGGTACCAGACCAGTAACATGACCTTGTAATATGTCCAGATTAAGAAACTGTTCTTAAATCAATGCCTGTTCACATACTGAGATCTGGTCACATGTCTCTTATTCTTGCTTTTTTTTCTCTCTCTCTCATGTAGAGGATGGAAATATACATGAAAAAACAAGGAAAGTGTTTCAAAAGATCTCTGAACTCACATAGAGGTTCCAGTGCGAAATTGGTATGCTATAGGATGCTAATGGGCAAAAAGCAATTGCTTCAAAGCAGGTCAAAGGAAGATGGAAGGAGTATACTGAAACACTATAAAATAGAGTTGTCAACACCCAATATACCTTAGCAGTTATTCTTCACTTACAAAAACCTTTAGTACTAAATGATGAAGTAATATCAGCACCCTAGTCATTATCAAGTTGGTAGGCTATTGGATCTGATGGAATACCCCCAGAAATATTGCAAGGAACAGAACAAGAATCAGCAAAGTTTCCAATTTGGAAACAAGCACCATTTAAAAAAAATAACAATATCCTTTGCAACAGAAAAATATTCATGAGATCAACAAAGGGGAAAAGGAACATATTTTACAAAGTTTGAAAGGTTTCCATGATTTCTTTTAGCCTCAGTTCTGTATCTATATACCTAAGGCAAGGATTGATTGAACTCAGTATGACCTGCTTCTACGTAGACATATGTAAGATTATATTTCCAAACTGATCAGATTTTGAGCTTTCAGTATATCATCAGTCACCCTTTCAAATGTTCTGCATTTAAGTATCAGTACCTGTTAGTTAATTGGTGTGACCTGTTATTGCTGCTGTTATAGTCACTACATGATTGCTTCTCCAATGATTTATTGCTGATAACAATAAAATAGACATATTCCTTTCTTTTAGTAATTTACATTCTAGATTACATCAGAGATAGACAATAAGACAGAGGAGGGAAGAGAAAGTAAAAAGAGAGTCAAAAGTAGTCAGATGACTATAAATAACAACTTATACTTTCAAGGGATAGGACTAAAAGATTAACTCAAAGTTTTCTTGAGAAAGCCTTTTGGATTAAAGGTGAAACGTCTTCGACTTGAGAAAAATCCAGTCCAGATGCCTGTTTTTTAAACTTTGTTGCGATGCAATTACTCTGGACGAGTGAGAGTCTTCACAGACATCTTAACAGCTTGTGCCACCATGCCTACTATTATTATTACTAGTAGTAATAATAATACTAATTATTATTCTAATACTTTTTTAAGTATCAAAACCATTTTTAAAGGTTTTAAGAAATCAATTTGGTGTGCTAAGTGTTTTCCAGTTTGATAGAAGTGCTGTCAAGATAGGCAAAGGGCAAATGTTTTTACCATGGACATTCTGCAGCTGAGTGGCAACTAATTAAGGGATTTCACTTCTCTAACAACACTTGAGTGTTTGCTTAAGCAATACACATTTTTAACAGCATGCAACAGTGCCTAGGTACTTCTCTCAAATTGCTTTCATGGGGACAGTCTAGTTTTGTTCAGTGAAGATAGGCTTCAGATTTGCAGAAATTTGTGGGATTTTTTTTAACTAGAGCCCAGAAACTTAACAACTTGGTCAGGACTAAACTTAGATCCAACCCATACATGTAGAACTGAATAAACTTTATAAGTGAGAATTATACATCTCTCAACTGTTGATAATCATAACTTCATTTCAACTGCTTAATTTACAGCAATAATGAGAATTAGTTGATTTTTGCTGTTAAGAAAAAGTTGCAAATTACAACTCTTGAAGTTCCTTTTGCTTATTACTGTTATAGAAGACTTAACTCAACAGCAGATTTAACAAATAATATAGACAATGTCTATGATAACCATGGTTGGAATAGGACTTGTCATGGAAGAAATATGTACATGAGTACATATTTAGAATCACCAAATATTTTTTCATTTTAATAGTGTTTCTGTATCTTTTACACAAGTCAGCCTTAGCAACTATTTGTTTATAAGTAAAACTGAAGTTCTTTTCCCCCCACAAAATTTTATTTAGTTTCCCTGTAATATTTATGATACAAAATACTTTCAACTCAAACCAGAGGAATACATGTTTAGAATAAATGGGATCCTGAAATGTCACTGCCAATTCATACATATGATTTCAGCTGTATCTAATTTGGTAAGGTTTTACCCAGCAGTATTTCTAGCAAGTTATGATACTACAAATTGTCAGCCATTTATGCAGAGCAACTCTTCCAGATTTTCATCTATAACAACACTGTAAGTCTGAGTCCTTGTAAAAAAGAGGCTAGAAAGAAAAATTGATGTTAATCAGAGGGAAATTTGTTTCCTGCCTGTTACAAAAAACAGTGATCTGTGACATTTTAAGATAGAGAAAAAGAAAAATCTGGGAAGCCACACAATGATTCCCTAAGTAGAGTGTTTTAAAGGGAGGAAGACCTTACTCAAAGTACCCTGTGTACTTTGGAAAGAGATTGGAAAGTTGAATGGGGGTGAATACATACACTTTTGGTAAAAACTGGCAATAATTTTATATAAACCAGGAGAATCAGCTCTTGGAAATTAGTGTGATGTATTAGGAACATTATTCTCTCTGTTTAAGGTCTCACTTTGAGTCTCCAAGTCCTCCTTAAAATTAACCTTTCAGACTTAAGAATGTCACAGTTTGCTGTATATGTATTCTATTAATGGGATTAATTTCTAAATAAAGGTGGGTATGTTTGCCCCTTAATGTGTTTTTCAGGATCATTGTCATGATAAGTGGCATTGTTGTGAAACATGCCCTGAAAAAATGCTGTCAAAGTGCTGCAGCAATAGAAATTATTTTATCCCTGCTTCAGAGTAATTCCAACTGTTATTCCTTATGATCACGTGGTTTTGTGATCATAAAAGATGATTGTATCTTTTGAATGAGAGGTACAGTAGAACTCTTTTAAGGCATGACTGTCAAGGAAACTAGATCTGAATCTTAGACATATTAGAAAAAAATAAATTAAAGCAAGTTGCTCACTGTGGAATTTCCTTGGAATGCTTATTAAAAATATAAAACAAACTTATGAAATGATAAAAACGAAGAGCAGTAATAATAGCAATAGAGAAAACAACCTCCCTTACACTTGTCATAACAAAGGTTCACATGGGCCAAAAAATGGAAAATAGGATTCCAATCAAGGTGAACTTTATTTGTTGATTTTTATGTACATGCTACAGGACTTTTTTATTCATTAGAAATAAATCTCAAGCCTACAGAAATAGAAGTGTTTATTTTAAAAAAGACTTCTCCAAGTTAATGCCTTTTTGATATGTTGAAACTGAAACATTCAGAATCCCCAAAGGTTGGCTGAAAATTCCCAGTGTATCTGGAAAATGTGTTTTAAAGCTTATAAAATTATTCATGCATCTACTTTACGTCCACTATATATTGGAATCTCATTGGGAAGACCAAACAAGTTTAATTATTTGCTTTTGTTTCAGGTAGTCGAAATGTACTTCTGTCTCAAGGAAAATAGCCTTTCTCAATAAGCTTTCTTGTCTACAATCTCTTTTCAAAATAGCTGAGTATTGAAACATTAAGTATGAACTGTATATTATAATTCAGAGAGATATATGACCCAGTTACCAGTCTTCTCCTTTGCCAGATATACAGTTGATATTTAGTCAAAACTTAAAGTCTTACTTGATTTGGCTTAATCATTATAGTCTGTGAACAATTTTATGGCTTAATTTTATGGGTCAGTCATATATATATGAACCAGAATACTATGGCTTATTCAACAAATTGGTACAAATTTTGAAACCAGTAACCAATCTGTCCTTCCTCATATTTCTGATCCTGCCTAGATTTATTGGTTGAAAAGCTGCTCTTGTTTTAATTAAATAAGCCAGATAATCTTTTAGAAGGAATGATTGTGACTTTTCATTTGTGAAAGATCCTGGGTTCCTCTATTGTAGCTCATTGCTCATTAGGATAAAAAGTAAAGGTTTTCCCTGCCAGTTGTGGCTGACTCTAGGGGGTGGTGCTCATTGCAAAAAAGGGGAAGGGACAGTAAATTGATTTTGAAACTTGACTATTTTGTATACTTCCTTAAATCACATGTTTGTGGCATTGTGGATAATATATAACATCTGGATAAGTTCTGTGTGTATGTGTGTGAGTAATCTTTGTATAAATAGTGGCAATTTAGCCTAAATAGAGGTTTTCTGCAGCTGCCAAGAAGATTTATAATCTCTGGGAGCAGCTGGGCCAAGGAAGATAGAAGGTGTCCATTCAGGAAACCACTGCTGTTTTGCTGAACCATTTGGGGGATTCTAGGATTGTGCCACTGAAAATTGGCAGCAAAGTCTTCTATTGAAGAAGAACATACCACTTCATGAGGCAGCCTATTCTTGTAGTTGACAGCTCTTACTATTCCTCCTAAACTTCAATCTAGAGTACTTCCTATAATTTCAATCCATTGTTTAGAGTCTTGCCTTCTGGGTCAAGAGAGAACAAGCTCATATGACAACCCTTTAGGTATTTGAATACTGCTATCATTTTGCCTCTCAATATGCCCCTCTTTTTTCCTACAGGATGATCATACAAATTGCAAAGACAAAGTGAGACAATTTTTATGATCTGAATTCTCCTGTTTATATATCTCAAAATAGCATTTTGCTTTCTAGTATCTGCATGTTTTTGACTCATGTTCATTGTGATCTTCTAGAATGCATAGATTCTTTTCACATATACTACTAAGAAGCAAGTTTTCCCTGTCATATACTTATCCTTTTTATTTTTTTCCTCTCCAGATATAAGATTTTATATTTCTTCCTGTTGAACTCATAAGTTTCAGACCAGAATTCTGAATCTTTTCTTTCTCTTCTAAAATGGTAGCCATTTCTCTTAATTTGTATTTTATGCACATTTGATAATTATCCCCTCAGCCTCTTTTTCCAGGTCATTAATAAAAATATTGAATAGTTCAAGTCCCAAGACAGAACCATTTGACACTCTGCTTTATACTATGCTCTGTGCTGATGTGAATACTCTCTGCATATGGTCATTTATCCAGTTATGAATCCATCTAACAATTATGTCATCCACCCTACATTTTACTGTGGTATTAGTAAAGACATCATGAGAAATTTGCTGAATGCTTTGCTGAAGTCAAGGTACATTGTGTCCATGACATTCCCCTGTTAAGCCAGTAAAATTATCAAAAAAGGAACAAACAGTCTGTCATGCCCTTTTTGTAACCAACTTATTATGGCTGTTTTTAATTATTGCTTTCCTGCCCACATGCTCACAAATATATTGTTTAATCATCTTCTCGAGAACTATGCCAGTATTTATGCCAGAATGACATGTCTGTAATTTCCTGGGTCTTTTGCTTTCAATTTTTTTTAGAGATAGAGACAGTGTTTGCTTTTTGGTCTTCTGGGACTTTACCAATTCTCCAGGAGTTCTCAAAGATTATGTTAGCAGCTCTGCAGTTACTTTTCTACTTCTTTCAGTACTCTATAATGTAATTCATCTGGCACTGGTGACTTGAATTCATTTACATTAGCTGTTCTCTTATAGCCTGAGGTGCAGCTCCTTCCTTCCATTACTGATACAACGAAGGCCAGCTGGGGCTTCATTTTCCATCTGAGGAAAGAAAAAATAAAATACTGCTTTCTGCATCCATTGTCAGTTCACCTTTTTTTCATCTCAGTGTCAGTTCATTCTGCATTTTAGCCTTTCTGACATGATTTTGACAGTTTCTCATAGCTGCCTTGTACTTTTCTCTGATAATGCTCTTTTCTTCCATTTCCTTTATGTGTCCATTTTTTTTCATCATGGAGAGAGCTCCATGGATACCTATACTACTCTCTTTAGATGTCTCCTATTTTTCTCTTAAGTAGGAATTGTTTGTGAGTGTACTTTCAGTATTTTATTTCCATCCTTCCCAGAGCCTTTTCATCTTCAGGATTTCAAGTTATTGCATTCAGTTTGGCTTGTGTCTGAGTTCATCGAAGTCAGCTGTTCTGATATCAGATATCTTGCCCTTGTTATAATCAACTCCAGCATAATATAGTCAATTTCTTCTGAGGTTCCAGTCATCTTCACTTTTTCAAACAATTCATCCTTGTTGGTTGGGATTAGGTCCAAAATAGCAAATTATCTTGCTCCTTTTTTCATCCTTTGACAAATGAAATTGTCAGCAAGAGAGGACAGGAATGTATTGGGTTTTTAATTCTTGGCAGAGTGTGAGACCTAGCAGATGTTAGGGTAACTGAAAGCTCATGTACCTCTTTAAAGGTTTGGTTATCTTTCACAGAAAGACTTCATCATCTGCTAGGCAATCTATAATAAGTTCTAGTGATGATATCACTTTGGTTTGTGTCTCCTTTTATTCTTACTCAGATGCTCTCAAAAGGATTTCCGTGTTCCAGTTGTGAATGTCTCTGCAAGCCTATGATTTTATGTTATGTGTAACATAATGCCTCCTCCCTTTCTGATTAATTCATTTCCGAACATGTTGTACCCTCCCAAGGTTATATTCCAATAATGTGTGTCATCCCACCAAGTTTCAATGATGATTGTGACATCATCTTTGACCTCCTGTGTTGGGATTTCAAGTTCTCCCAGCTTGTATCCTGTACTCTGTTTCATTGCATAAATCAACAGAAATATAGCTACCTAGCTACCAAGAAAGCTCAGCCAGTCTCTCTGGAGAAGTGAACAAAATCCCACAAGTCAGTTTTCATTGCTGTAGAGAATATGGTGAAATAAAAATAAGTTGTTTAACTTTGTATATGACTTTAAAGAGGTGTGGCAAACTTTTGCTTTCCTTTTCTCCTCTTCGTGAAGAATGTGGGGGAAAATTTTGACCAAAAATGCATCTGGACATGAGAAAGAGATTGACAAAATTCTCTTTGGAAGAAAGAAAGATCTGGAGATTGCCCACATGTACTTTAGACATCTGGTTTTTGTGAGCAGGCAACAGAAATTCATTTTTACAGCTATTTGTGATCAGTTGGAAGTTTTGAGTTCTGTTGTGCTTGAACCATAAATGTAGGTTTCATAGACTCAAAACTTGACCAAACCTCATCTTTTAACCACTTTGGAATTTATTTTTTGTATTGCCTCTTTAAGATTACTTGGCAACAAGTGGATGTAGACCAATCACATGTTTCAAACAAAACCCTTGCAAGTCATCTTCACCAGCCACTGACCAATTCTTGATCTTTCTTGTCCTTTTCTCCATCATTTTGCTGTTATTCTTTCATTTCAGCTTCTTTTTTATTCTTATTCATCTGGAGGAAGATGAAGAGCGAATCTGACCTAACTTAGGTTAAAGTCATTATTAAGGACTACCTTGTGGCAGTAAGAGTTGGCAAAGCAATGCTATTTCTGCACTCTTATTGTGTCCGCAGAGTGTTGAGGTGAGGTAGACACTGTGCTGAATATATGGAACTGTTTCTCAAAACTACGGGGGATTTTCTTTTAAATGGGCAAGAAGTGATCATTATCCCTTTTTAAAAATTATTTAGGACACATGCACTTAGACAGTGGTACGTCATAAAACGAGTAAGAGTTACACTTATATATGTGTGGTATACATGTTAATCAGCAGTGAACTAAAACTAAGGGTTTCTTTAAAATACTCGTGTTTGCAAGTGGGTCACTTGGCAAATTCTGTTTCTTCAGACAAGTCCCTTCCTATTTATGAAGAAAAGATTTTAGACAGTAGTTCCAGTTAGAAAGATATGAAAGGGGAAGCAGACGCAGAGAGCCATTTTGTGGTTATTACCGCTTGTCCGTGCACTTTAGCTTTGATCCCTGGGCTTCCGTGTTTCATGGCTAGCATTACTTAACCGCTCAGCCACAGGGGTTGCCGCTTTCAATCATTGTGATGAGGCATTGGGATATTCTTTGTGTGGATGACTCACTTACTGTTTGTTTTTTGGAATCTAAAGCGGGATTCCACCTTGTCCACTGGCTCTGCTGGCCCATTCGGACTTAGCTGAACAGTAGTGCTAGTAATACTTCCTGCCAGGACCTAGCTTAATGCTAGTACCAAGTAGTACTTCCAGTCTGTATAGTCTCTGTGACATTCAGATGTGAATATGAGGTGGGCTTAACTGAACTCTCGATGCCTTTAGGCCATGTGCCTTTAAAGGTGATGGCATCTATCCATCATCAGATTGGAACAGCAGACCATAAATCTATAACCTTTTGAGAGGTATGTCACATGCCTGGTGTCGAATTTTATAAACTAGCCAACTCTGCATAGCACAGCAGCACATCAGAATAAAGGCAAGCAGTATTTCAGGAGCTGTTGCTTCTGTTAAGCTATGCTTAGAAAGAAGGCTTAGCCTGTTTGGGCCAATGTTTTTCTAGCAGCCTAACCAGTTTGACTGCTTTCATGATTGTATATTCCTATGCAATTACTCAAGATCCCAGACCACATTTGTCAATTTACATTTCTCTACCTAGGTTTGTCAGTATCCATTTTACCTAATGCTTATCTTCTTGTGAAGGTTTTTTTAAAATCACAAAACCATAGAGCAAAGATGAAGAGGAGTAAATTTTGGAAGGGTATATTTCAATTTAAGGGGCAGAGTGAATGTGTGAATAAAAAAAAGGAGAAATCATGTTCATGCCATGTTTTTATCAACATGGCATGTACATGTTTTTTCTTCTGACATGGATACTTGCAGTTATAATAAATTCCCTGTTATAAATCTTAATAAATTCAAACATGACATTCAGTTACACTTACATTGTGTTGTATCAAATGAGACCATTAATTATTCTTGAAGACACAGTAGGAGGAGAGATGAGTTAATCTATGGTGGCAAAAAATCAAATGGAGTCCACCTTTTCCAACTAACAACGTTTATTATAAAGCAAAACTGAAAATGACAAAAGTTTATGTCTTTTAATATATTAGTCAGAAGAGGTACGACTAAGTTCATTAATTTTATGTCATTCTTATATTTCAATTGTTATTTCTGTGGCTATGGGAAGGTAACCTGTGGTCCTCCAGATGTTCAATTGTATCTCTTGCCATTTTTCATATAGGCCATGCAGGTAGCAGTTAAGTTAATTTGTAGTGCCTATTTTAACTTTTTGCAGTTCTAAACAGACTCAAACAAGGCTTTGTGATGGAAAGAATTGGAGACTTTTCTGTTAAAAAAAAGAGCAGCCTTGCTGATCAGCCAAGAATGCTGTTTCAAAATGTTGCCACTGAGAGGCCAGCATGAGTGAAAGGATAGAGCAATATCTTCTCACTTTCCCCATGAATGCGCAATTCAAAATGTGTCCTTTTACTAAATTATGCTCTTTAAGTTGCATCAAGACTGAATTGAAGGTTGAGCAGATATATAAGAGTACTGGAATCACTGGTCATATTTAAGATCATGCTATTTTTTTATGGCTGACATGTTGTAAGAATCATTTTGTATTACCTTTGTTAGAATATTCTTGGATTTCCTGATGACCTTTAGGTATATAGGATGTAACTGTAATTGTGTTAGATATTAAAATTTATTTCTTATATTTTCTTGTTTTAAATTATGGATGACATTTGATTTATGCCTGGTATTCTAGTCTGTAACTGTAATAATCTGCCTCTTCAATCAGTCATTCTATGATTTCAGCATTTCCAGCTGACTTTAAGACTCTTTGATAACCTCTGCCAAATATGTGATAGCACAGATTTCTTGATGTAAGGCTGATTCTGCCACTATTCACTAATATTGTATGTTGTATTTTTTAATTGTCAAGTTTTTGTTTTATTCTTCAGAGTATAACAACAATAGAGAGATATCAGAGAGATGTTGCAATCAAGTGATGGGCGTTTCTAAAAAGTATACAAAAGCAATATACAAATTGTATATTACTGCAGTTGTTAACTATTGAGAGGGATGAAGTTTCTATTTAGCCCCAAAAACACTTTTTGTCCCTTGTCCAACACTATCTTCCTCTGCTGATGGCCAGCTTACTTCAAGCAATCTGCCAGTATTGGTGCTTTGCAAATTTTATTGTATGTAGCAGAGACTTAAGTGTTCATTGTCTTTTATTCTTGGAAAGTATTTCATGATGACAAGCTTGTCCCAGTACCAGTTATATGTTTATATTTCTTCAGAGTATAACAACAATAGCTATAGATAAGAGAGAAAGATTTTTCCTTAAAAAGAGAAGGCCTTCTTTCCATTTATTCATCCCTTCATACATCTTGTTCTCAAGTTAGGAACAAAATCTCTACTTTTTAATGCTGGAGTAGATCCTATGGTACTAATGAATACTTAAGGAAAGCCATTTTGAGTTCTGCCATATTAATTATTTTTTCTTCCTGGAAATAGACTAATACAGTTCATTGTAATTATTTTGGCAGTATGTATAGTTATATTATCGTTCTGGTTTCTAGAAACCTTTAAATAGTATCTATTGCTTGCTGTTATGAAAGAATTGAATTTAAATCCAATTATCTATACACAAGAACTATTATGAAGATTTTGTTTAGGAATGAATTATATTGGTTATGTACATTACATATAAGTTCAAACCTTAATTGAGTTTACAGAATTGTCCCACACATATGTGATGTATAGTTGAAAATACTAAGTCCAGAATCCAAGTATTTATCTTTCATACTGCTTCTGATGAAACAAATACTTTAGTACTTTATTCCACTCTTTTCTTCTGCCTAGGGTAAACCCTACAATAATACATTTTATTACTTTTTTATGTCCTCAGTATCTTCTTCCATGTTATTACTTTCCTCCTCTAAAGAGGAAGACTGACCTAACTACAAATTACAGGAACCATATAGAGACTTTTTAAATTAGTGATGGTGGTTATTAGATGGTCAAATTCTTGTACAGAATTTTGAACTCTTGGCAATAGCTTAATTCAAATGGGGTAGCAAATCATAGAAGGGGGCATGGTGGCCTAACACTTAAGACACTTGGCTTATTGACTGGAAAGTTGGCAGCCTGAGTTTGAGATCCAGATGCCCTGTAACAGGGTGAGCTCTTGTTATTTGCCCCAGCTCCTGCCAATCTAACAGTTCGAAAGCATGTAAAAATGCAAGTAGATAAAGACATACCGTCTAAATTGGTTGGAAATATAACAACATTCTGTGCATTGGCATATAGTCATGATGGTCATATGACCATGGAAGCTTCTTTTGACAGCTGTGAATTGGTGATGAGCACTGCCCCTTAGAGTTGGTCACAACTGGACAGTGAAAACCTTTACCTTTAGTTAGAAAATTACAATGTCACATTGAGGACAATAAATTATACCATTAGATTATGTCCATGGTAATAGTCTTAGCTCTAAATATCTTCTCAATCAGCAAAGCCTTTTTAGATGCATTGTAGTTGCACACTTATTAGTCATCATTAGTAACTTAGCATGTTTTTATTTCCCATGCTTTTTCCTTCTAGGATAAATCTTTGGGTATACATTGCATTTCCTTTTAACATTTTCCAATTTTCCTTCCAGTCTTGCTGAATAAATCATACTAATTTACTGGCAATGTTCTTCTTTAATACTCTTTGTCTTCTTAAGCAGATGGCTGAATTAGGAGTTTAACTGAATTACAATAGAATGCAATGTGTATCTGTCAAGGTACAAAATCAGATATAGCTCCGTTAGGCTAATATTCTCAATGAATTTAAAAAAAAATCCCATTCATTTTGGATGGGGTTGTGTTGATTTGAAAAACATGAAAAGATAAAGGTAACTAGTTACCTTCTTTAAGAGATGTCAGAGAAAGTTTTTTGTCTGCTTTTTAAACAAGCTTTTATAGATTGCTGATTTCTGGAAAATATACTTCTGTGAAAAGATTATTAGATAAGCATATAGCTTTTGTAGAGAGATAGGAAATATCTCTTCATGGCATGAGACCAAGCTATCTGAGGAACCGTGTCACCCCGATGGGGAGCTCCCGACCCACCAGAATCAGCAGAGGAGTCCTTCTCTGGTTCCCATCGGCTAAGGAATTTCGGCTGGCGGGGTCTAGGAGAAGAGCCTTCTCTG
>JANHZU010003420.1:79619-96092 GCA_032468055.1 Acrochordus granulatus
CCCATGAGTTTTGCACCTGCAAGAGGGGGGCTGATTGTCATGAGTTTGTATCTGCAAGGGGGGCTAATTCCCACAATATTGTTTATTTGGGTCACTAAGCGATATTGTTTTTGGTTAAAGTTGAATGGGTTGTATGAATGTTGTGGTTTCTAAACTATATTTTATGGATTAGCGTGGTATATAAGCATAGCGAATCATGATTTATCCAGTAAATTGTGTTTAATCCATAAAATGTGTTCATCTGGTGTACTAAAATCTACCAATAACAATGGGACAACATTTTGTCTCTTGGTGGCAATAATAAATAGATGGCACAGCAGAACATAGCCTGCCATATTTTGTTGTCCTCCAGTTTGCAATGAATAGCTTGCCAATGCTTAAAAAAATACTTTATTTTAGAAAAAGCAAATAGTGGTCCAACAGAGTCAGAAACATCACTGGGAAATGGAAAAAGTCTGAAATAGAAGGTATTTTAAAGCCAAAATAGCCCATTTTTAGGTAGCTTAGTCTCTTACTTCTCTAGAAACAAAAAAAGAGAGTTCAGTAATAATCTGTCCTCTCCAAATTCAGATTAAGATTTAGATGAAAAAGTTTATTACAAACTAATGTTTCAAGCTAGTTAAGTTTCTCTTCCTGAATCATAGTTGAAATCACAGTCTGAGTTCAGATGTCATACTCAGCCTAAATGTAATAGCTTAGTATCCTCTACAAATACAGTTATGGCTTAATATTTACATCAGCTACTGGAGCACCAAAATCATCTTCTGAACTGAATTACACATATTCTGATCACCTTGTTCCTTTACTATTGATAAAGAAACCTAAAATGAAACAATTCAGAGTTTCGGGAGCAGATTTACCTCTTGTAAAACATTGTCTGAGATCACCCATTGTGCTTTATCATGATTTGTTTTAGCCATTTTCAAAGGTTCTAGCCAATGGGATCCAGCTGGAGGTCACTAGGGTTGATAAAGTTCTCAGGAATTTCCATGAATGATCTAGCAACAGGAAATTAGAGCCTTTAAAGTTATATTTTCAGATGATGTTATATTAAATGCACCACTTCCACTTTCCCCACCATACTAGGAAATAACTATATAACAGTATAATAGCAGCAAGGCATGTAAATTCTGTTATCCGGACAAATTCAGAATTGCCATGTAACTTCTGGGCCTTAGTGTGAGATGACAGAAGATTACATGGCAATTCTGAATTTGTTTGGATTTGAAATTCATACTGGGAAGAGTTTATGCTCAAAATCACCCACATTCTTCATTTTTCTTATATGTGCTTATATAAGTGTGAAACCCCAAAAGGCTTTTTTCATTATGGTGCCATATTAACATTGCTGGCAAAATGTATGGAGGCACGAGCAGTTAAGACATGAGCTAGAAGGTCAGCAGCTTGAGTTTGAGACCCAAGAGCCACCATGTAACAAGTATCTGCCTAGCTCTGCCAATATAGCAGTTCAAAAGCATGTAAAAATGCAACTAGATAAATATGTATCACCTCAGTAGGAAGGTGTCTGTGCACTTTGTCTGTCTGTGTCCTTTGAATGCAACTTTCCTAAATTTGGTATTATCAAGATGTCATAGATTATATCTCTCATCCACTCCAGTCAGCACAGCCATTGACTGATACTATTTTTCTGTTCACCACAACTGAAGGGTTTCATGTTGGAAGTTGAGCTGATATAAAATCTTCCTACTCCTTCATTCATGTAAAATTAGCTCCAAATTTTTGAAGGGGGAGAAGCATAATTGGCTAGGGATTTGGAGCTAACAGCTTGTGCCTCCATGCACCCCTCCATGTCACACACAGTTCTAAGTAAATTGAGGGTATAGAGGCATATTCCTTGGCATATTACTAGGTAAGGAAAATCTTCCTACCGTCCTGAAACTTGAGGACAGAACTGATTACAATTATCCTGTCCTTTGCCAAATCACACTTTGTACAAACACAGTAATCATTGTATAAAAACATACATATTAATTTGAAGCATACAGGTCTGTGGCTTTTCTAGTTACAATACTCACACTCCATAAGTCCTTGAGTTAAACTTTTTCAGGCCTGGAAACCATCCTGGTTGCTGTATGTTGTTGTTCCTGCAGGTGACTAGGAATTTGACTTAGCCCAGGACCATCTATAAAAACCATCCTTAGTAAACCTGAGTCTTGAGCAAACATCTTTTGGTATATCTACCACTTAAACTTCTTAAATTGGAGATGGAAGAAATTCTTAAGATCCATTTTGTATTTTAAAAATGTATTCTCCGACTGAGTAATGATTTTTTTTACTTTATCCTCTCTTTTACCATTCTGTTTCTGTATCTTACATCTTTCCTCAGAAAAGGAAAATAGATGGTCAAATGGATACACAGACATAACAGGCAAATAACAGGATGAGTAGTCTAATCTGCATATGGCTGCCACTTATCACTTGAAAGCCACACGTGTGGTATACTCACATTCATTTTGAGAAAAACAAGTTAAATGTGGCCCTTCCATCAAAAAGTTGATTACTTCTGCTGTGGGCTGTTGTTGTTGTTCAATCACCCATGTTGTTGTTGTTCAGTCACTAAGTCATGTCTGACTCTTCACAACCCATGAACAGTAGCACTCCCTGTTTTCCATTGTCTCCCAGAGTTTGCTCAAATTCATCTTCATTGATGATCGCATCTAACAATCTCATCCTCTGCTGTCCACTTCTCCATTTGCCTTCAGTCTTTCCCAGCATCACAGTCTTTTTCCAATGAGACCTCTTTTCGCATTAGGTGACCAAAGTAATTGAGCTTCAACTTCAGTATCTGTTCCTCCAGTGAGCAATCATTTGATTTCCTGTAAGATTGACTGGTTTGATTTCCTTGCAGTCCAAGGGATTCTCAAGAATCTTCTCTAGCAGCACAATTCTTCACCACTCAGCCTTCCTAATGGTCCAACTCTCACAGCCATACATTACGACTGGGAAAACCATAGCTTCAACTCTACAGAACTTTGTCGGCAAGCTGATGTCTCTCCTTTTCATATGCTATCTAGGCTTGCCATAGTTTTCCTTGCAAGGAGCAAGAGTCTTTTGATTTCATGGCTGCAGTCACTGTATACAGTGATCTTGGAACCCAAGAAGGTAAAATGTATCACTGCTTCCATTTCTTCCCCTTCTATCGCACAGGAAGTGATGGGACCAGATACCATTATCTTAATTTTTTTAATATTGAGTTTCAAGGCAGCTTTTGTACTCTCCTCTTTCACTCTCATCAAGAGGTTATTTAGTTCCTCTTCATTTTCTGCCATTAGAGTGGTATCATCTGCATATCTGAGGTTGTTAATATTTCTCCCAGCAATCTTAATTCCAACTGGTGATTCCTCTAGCCTAGCATTTCGCATAATGTACTCTGCATATAAGTTAAATAAACAGGGTGACAGTATATAACCTTGTCGTACCACTTTCCCAATTTTGAACCAATCTGTTGTTCCATGTCTGATTCTAACTGTTGCTTCTTGACCACATACTGGCTTCTTGGGAGACAGATAAGGTGGTTTGGTAGTCCCCTCTCTTTGCCACAGTTCGTTGAAAGCCAGACAAATGCTTTAGCGTAGTCAATGAAGCAGAAGATGATATTTTTCTGGAATTCCTTGCTTTCCCCATGATCCAGCACATGTTGGCAATTTGATCTCTCATTCCTTTGACTCTTCGAAACCCAGCTTGTACTTCTGGTAGTTCTTGGTTCACATACTGCTGAAGCCTAGCTTGTAGTATTTTGAATATAACCTTCCTAATATGTAAAATGAGGGTAATTGTACAGTAGTTTGAACACTCTTTGGCACTGCCCTTCTTCAGGATTGGAACATAAACAGACTTTTTCCAATCCTATGGTCACTGTTGAGTTTGCCAAATTTGTGAGCATATTGAGAGCAGCACTTTAACAGCATCACCTTATAGGATTTTAAATAGTTTGTCTAGAATATCATCACCTCTGCTAGATTTGTGGTGGTAATGCTCTCTAAGGCCCACTTGATTTCATACTCCAGGATGTCAGGCTCTAGGTGAGCAATCACACCATCATGGTTATCAGGGATATTTAGATCTTTCTTGTATAGATCTTCTGTGTCTTCTTGCCACCACTTAATCTCTTGTGCTTCTGTTAGGTCCCTACCATTTTTGTCCTTTATCATGCTCATCTTTGCATGAAACTTTCCCTGGATATCTCCAATTTTCTTGAAGAGCTCTCTAGTCCTTCCCAGTCTATTGTTTTCCTCTATTTCTTTGCATTGTTCATTTAAGAAGGTCGTCTTATCTCTCCTTGTTATACTCTGGAAATCTGCACTTGGACATAACTTGCCCTTTTTCCTTTGCCTTTTGTTTTCCTTCTTTTCTCAGCTATTTGTAAAGCCTCATGAGACAACCACTTTCCTTTCTTGCATTTATGCTTCTTTGGGATGGTTTTAGTAGCTATCTTTTGTATAGTGTTATGCGTCTCTGTCCATAGTTCTTCAGGCACTCTATCTACCAGATCTAATCCCTTAAATCTATTCCTCACCTCCACTGTATATTCAGAAGGGATATCACTGAGGTCATACCTGAATGATATAATGGGTTTCCCTATTTTCTTCTATTTAAGCCTATGTTTTGAGTCACAGTCAGCTCCAGGTCTTGTTTTTCATGACTCTATGGAGCTTCTTCATCTTTGGCTGCAAATAATATAATCAATCTGATTTTGGTATTGACTGAATCTAACTGACTTGCTGTAAGCTAGGCAGTAAAATAGCTGTGTTTAGGTATATATTATGTACATCTGTATGTGTGTATGTATCTCACTTTTTTGGTGTTATTCTCTGCTCGAGGCCTGGGAGTTTGAGAGTTCTGTGCAGTATCTTAGCTGTTCCTAGCACTGCAACTCTTTTGGACAGAGAAATGTTATTCCTGGGATCTGTTGGAGCCATTCTCCCAGTTTAGGAGTCATAGCCCCATTCTTCTACCATTACTGGGACCACTTTGGCCAATATGTATCACATCCTTTCCAGTTTCTCCTTTAGGCCTTGGTACTTCTCAACTCTTGTCATATTCTTATCTCATACTCTTGTCATATGAGACAGAGAACCTGGAATTGAGAGAAATAGATATAGATATTTGGTGCACTGTTTTCCAGATCCTGATCTACTATATAATGAAGAGAAGCAACTATATCTTTCCTTTCTTAAATTTTATTTTTGAAGAAGCAATATAACATTTGAAGGAACTATAAGTGAATGTTTTCAGTTGGACCTTCTTTCACATACCACTCCAAACCCCCCAAAAGAATTCATGAATGAAATGGGTTAGTTTTATAGCTAAAGTCATTGTAAAAGCTTCCTTGGTGATAATGACTGCTAGTGAACTCTAAACTGGCCAGTATGTCGGAAAAAAATGCTTTCCAACTGTAAAGCAGTCATATCTGTTTTTTTCAGGCCAATGTGAAAACCTAAAAAAAATTGGACTGTTTTAATGAGAGCAGAGAGGTGAACTAGCTCCTGAAAGTTCTGAAGCATTTCTTCTGAACTGTTTTTAAAGCATGGACAACTCTACAGTTAGTCCTCAATTTACAACCATAATTGAGCCCAAAATTGGGGTCATCACATGACTACACCTGATTTTGCTTTTTTTTTTGAGTGATCATTAAGTGAATGTATCAGTTGTTAAGTGAACCCCTTGTCTTCAATGGGCATTTTTTACCAGAAAAAAAGGCAAAAAATATAAATATCAGTCATATGATTGTAAGATGTAGCAAATGGCAAATGTAACTACAGGGAGGAGAGAGGCAACTGTTGGAATTTTAAATCCAGGTTGTAAGTAGTCCTGGGGAGGTCCGTCATAATTTTGAAAAATAGCTAAGCGACCAATTGTAAATTAAAGATTATCTATACTGTGTACTTTAGGAGCCTCCTGGGTGATATGATTACTCAGGGAGAGTAATACTTTGAACTTGTACTCATACCTTGCCCTGAGTAGCTGAAATAGTTGTTGCTTCCTAGAACATTTTTTTTTTCTAGATAATGTATATAGCAGTCATGTAAATTGAAACTCTACGGTCAACAGAAGAAAAAGCCAGGGTAAAACAGCAGAACAAATTAGAAGAAATAAACAAATGTAATATTTTTGCTTTGTGTACTTTTCTGAGAAATCTCAGCTTCATTTGCCATATAGTATGCTAGAAGGTAGACTTAGAGTAGATTGGGAGAAGATATGTGCTTTCTACAAAGATTTAGCAGCTGGCATTCTTTCTGGCAGTTTTTTCTTCTGACATATTTTCCTTTCTATGTGATTTTTCTCAATCTGGCCAGCATCATTTGAAAATCTCTATTTTTATGTGCTATCAATGCATGATATGATTTTTTCAAGGTTCAAACCTCATTGGCAATTCTGTTAATGCCAGCTAACTCTTCACAGTACTGTTAAGAATTCTAATTAACCCAGAATTGTGTTATGTGTGTACATATCTATTCCATACTTTATAACTCTTCCTTCTATTGACTGCACATTTAACTAACATTGTTATGCATTATCTTACTGTTGTTTATTGATGTTGCAAGTACACTGAGAGCCACTGTACCAGAGTCAAATTCCTTGCATGTCTAACCATGCTTGGCCAATAAAGTATCTGAGTAACTGTTCATATCCTGTTGAAGATTTTTTTGCCAAACTCTTTCTAACTCCACTAGTTAAGTTTGGACAAATATTCCATAGTTTGCAAGCAGTTTAATAATAGCTCCAAGACAGGCTGCTTCATCTTATTCCAAGGAGGAGCATGTTAACTGCACAGTAAATATTAATGTTGACTAAATATGGTAATATTCCTTTGAGAGGAAATATCTTTCTAGTAGATCTTTCTGAATAGTGATTGATGCAATTTCTTTTGTGCTTCCAAAAAAGTAAGCTGTACACTTGGAGCAAAGGAGAGGGGGATTGCTTGCAAACTGTTTCTTTAGTCCTTCTTACTGAAAACTTTATAAACTGTCCCTTTTTAAATCTGGACTCATATTGTTAATATTTCCATCTTCCAATGTAAATAGAAAAAATGGAATGGATAGTTTTATGATTTTGGGTAGTTTTCTAATCATTTTTATTCCATCCTTCAATGTAAATAGATTCAAGGAAGCTTACAGAAAAATGAGCACAAAAGTTAATTAAAACATAAATTGAAGAACAACAGAATTATCAGCAACAATAATTGTTCAACAATTTAATAACTCCAAAATATTTTATTGGAGAGATAAAACATAGCAAAGTAGATTTTAGGAGAGAATTCTATAAATGATTGACCACCACTGAAATGTTCCTCCAATTGAGAAACTAGACAGCTGATAAAAGCTTTACAGCAAATTAAAACTGAAATAGACTTTTAAATATCAGTCTTTGCATTAGGCTGAGAAACAGACCAGTAACCAATGAAAATCTTTGAAGAATGAATGAAATTTCCATTTTTTTTATTCTAACTACCAAAATGCATTTTCATTTGACTTAAGTGAATTGTTTATTAAAATAAAATGTTCTGGCTTTTCCTGTAAATGCTGGATAGCTGATTATTTATTTTGTATATCTTATAAATTGTTCTCATCACGAGGGACTCTAGCCAACATACAATACCCTCTCCTACCACAGTTTAAAATACAATAAATCAAAACCATAAAATCACAATATAAAAACTCTGGAATAGTTTCAGTCCCTCTTTAGTAGAAGTAGTTGCATATATCAGAACTCTTATTTCACCACAGACTGAAGTCTGAAGAATTATCATCTTCAAGTTATGATAATCCTGGATAAACTGAGCCTATTTTGACTGTGTTTAGAAAACGAAGCAAGGTGTGAGGAATAGAACTGGCAAGTTGTGAAACAAAGATTTTGAAATCTGAAACATTTTGTAAACAGGCAAGGTACAGTATGAGAAATGGATTGCAAGCACTTCATTAGGAAAAGGTAGGATAAAAATAATAATGATGTAAAACTGTGTATGAGTGGTATCTGCCATCTCTTGCTCTCACCATGTTCCTAACTTGTTAGAAACTAATTGTACTGTACTGTTTTATCTGTAATCGTGTATATTATTATATTCTTAAATTACCATAAGACTCCCAAATTCTAGAGAAAAGGTTTTAGTGGGAATACTGCCTACTAGAGTTAGCCATGACTGGCAGGGGAAACTTTTACCTTTTTAAGAGGTAATCTCCTGAGAATAAGTCAGGCTTGGTTGGTACTTGGAAAATCACCAGAAAATACCAATACCTTTGGCTAGATCAGAAAATTTAAAAAACATCCTGGAAGATGTAATATGTTTATATATTATTGCCCAGAAAACTATGCTAGCTTGCCTATGAAGTCACTAGAAATTCAGCTTAAATTGATAAGGAACTTTACCATTAGGAAGGGTTTCAACATCTGTTTTTTGAATGAGCCTATTATCTTGAACATGGCAAATAGTATCTCATTACTTTATGTCATTTGCTTATTACTACTTACTGTACTTTGCCAGGTGGCTTGAAACTTATAGCTTTGTGGGAAAATTAACATGATAAATGGAATTTAAAAATATTGTTGTGCCAAACTTCCTTGCTTTTTGAACTGGGTTTATGACAGCTTAATATTTTAAAAAAGCATGCTATACAGCATTTAAATATCTGTGTTAATGCCTGTGTTAATACTTCTCATTAGCATTTAGGAGAACAATCTTTATGTAGTAACCCATGTGCTACATACATACATACATTTTTAGGGAGTTACTTCAACTCAGACCATTTTAAATATGTTCCATTTTGCCTTAAGTTCAGTGCAGTCTTGCTTGGCCATCCCCTGGCCAAAGTATGTTTTTCCCTTACTCTCCACAAACTAGTCATGACAAGTATAAACAAAAAGCTAATGAAATTTATCAAGCCAGCACTCAGGCATGGACAGACATGCTTGCTCTCAGACAAAAGTGCATTTGCCTTTTGAAAGGGAAAACTGTCTTGTTAAGAAATTTATTTAGTTCACTTATATGCCACCCAGATGCAAAGGTTTTGGGCAGTTAGTAAATTCTCTCCACCAAATTAGAAAGGTCATCACCTCTATAGTGAACACATATTGTGTTCTCTCTTCCTTGGAAGCCTCAGAGTATCATGCTGCTGCTTTACTGACAGAGGAACTTATGGGAATGAGCACCAACTGCTTCCCTCTTAAAGCAGAGGAAAAACTGCTGTCCTGATCTTGCAGGTTACTTCTTTTCCAGACTCACCAAAAAATGTAAACTCAGCTAATTGTGTTTTACATACCAAGTCATGCTAAAAACATGTTTGAGATACTAAGGATACACTAGTGCAGACAATAGATATAGAAATAATAATGAATTATTTTGCAGTATAGTTAAGTCTGAGTAGATTTTATTTATTAGATTTATATGGTCACTCATATACATGACTCAAATGTCTAATAATGTTAGAAATAGTAAAAACATACACAAGAGAATGAATCTCACAATAGCCAAGACAAATTACACAACATTAATCAGCATAACCAGGATATAGGCTCTTAACTAGAATCAGGAAGTGGAATGAGATTATTCATTTATTAAGTCTATTGATCAACTAAGGCTCAAGACAAATAAAACAGAAAAATCAATCTTCCTCTTATGTTTAATTTATTTACTATAGATGGAACAATATGTAGAATCTGTATTGTATTGACATGCATGTGAAATGCTTATGAACTGTGAATTATACTTTTTGTGAAGTCCAGGTTTCTTCCAAAGTGAAGGTTGCATGAATCCAGGTGTGGCTGAAATAAGGAATGGAGGAAAGGGTCAGTTCTTTGAAGAAAAATGATATTGCAGAACCTGGTTGGTTCTCTCACCATTCCTAACTGGCAATCTAGTCAAAATGTGAAAGAATAGCTTCAACAGATCAATTTATTCAGTTCACAATATTCATTGGTTCCTTCTGTTCTTGGTTAATGTTTTAATAAATCAAATGTACTTATATATTTTTCTTTTCTCCAAAGAAAAAGACTTTGAGTTCTTAGGGAAGGAAATTACCATCAGGAATATGGGCTGACTAACTCCTATAGTCCATAGGTTTTTGTTTTAAAGAGAGCATTTTCTGTGGCCTCTATAAATGTAATTTGCAGTTGGTAAACTGGAATGATTGGATTTGTCAGCTGTTCTTATATTGGCTTACCTCTTTCAGACAAGATGTGCTTGGAAGGTTATTTTTGTAAAAATGCAAGGATGACCTCTCTGTGAGAACAGTCACTTCTTAAGCATACTCTAAGATTGGACTAGTTTAAATTAGGTAAAAACTGTACTTCAGCTCGTGGAAATTTGGGAAACAAGATGCAGCACATGGTTAGATCTATCATCGCAGCTGCCAGGACAGAAATAAGCAAATTAAACAACAGCTTAAGAAGCTAGCTTTTGTTGGCCAGCCAAGAATACTGTAGAATTGTAGCAATCTATATATTACTAAGGCACATTTTCCAAAGACTCCAATCAACTAAGTGATATTGCCTAGTTGTAAGCCAAGATCCCCCCCGCCCATTCTTTCAGCAGGCTTTTAGCTTTTGCCTAGTTCCTGCATTTTCTTCCTAACTTGCATAGCTATATGTTATTGATGGCAATGAAATTATTTAGATTCTCTGTACAGCTATATTACTTAGACCCTTAAAATAGTGGTGTTGCAGCTCATTCTGAAATCAGAATGTGTATTGCCTTAATATAGCAACCAAATGAAGAGCGGGTAGGTAGGAGTTGCAGTCTGTCTTGACTTCCTAAACCAGTCTCCCCCAGATCTAGTCTAGCCTCCCCCAGACAAAATAAAATAATCCTATAGATGCCTGATGTCTTAAATAAGATCAGGATAGGTTCCCCCACTCCTCTGGAGGATTAAAGGCAAATACATTGTGCTACACACACAAAAAACCATATCTGTGATAATTTTCAACCTTAATTTCCTTGGATTATGAGGCTCTGTTTCCGAGGAAGGAATGCTATATATTATTCCCTGAAAACCAATTGTAGTAATGCAGAATATACTTTGTTTATGCAAAGCATTTGTAATCCTTCTCTCAAATTACAGTCTGGAAAGATGCCTCTTCAGGAGGAGGAGAGATTGACCATTCCTGAGATTTGTTCACCCCCTCTCCATTTTGCAGCTCACACGATCAGTTCTGAAGCACCATCCAGTTACATGAATATCAAATGCAAATATATTCAAAAAGTTAGTGTGATTAAGAAGTAATGCAAAACTAGGCAAGTCTGTGGCAGGTTAGAAGTGGGATCTGGTGGATCTATGAAGAAATGGCAGCATAGTTCTTTTTTCACATTGATATAAGGCTGAGTTATTTGTAAAAATATTAAAGATGGGATTAAAAATCAAATAAAACTTGTCATGCTACATTACATACAGTACATAAATCACAGGGTTTGTATCACAATGTTTCGGTGCACTTTTCTTCATTTATCCTCCTTCTTCCCTTTCATGCAGACACCTCTGTCCCCTTCATTCCCTGCACAGCAGGCTTCTAAGGAAAGAACAAATTACAAATTACTTTTAACAAGTTTGAAACCATTCTTCCTCTTCTCCTTCTGGGTTGTTTCCATCCCAGTGTAGTAAGGTAGAGTTCTGTCTGTAGCCGAGAAGCCGTAGGATGCCCATCTCTGTTGTAAGGGCTGAGAACAATTAGAATATGTATGATTGTCAAGCTATTTTTAAAAAATGAAATCCTTTGAAGTAATGCTAAACAGATGTTCCAAGCTGAAATATACTAGCTGTCTTCCCCCTTCAGAAGCATTCTTATTTAACTCTTATTTCTGTCTCGTGCTGTAAGATGAGGTTGGGGAGGGGGGTGGTCTGATAAATTTCCCAGAGGCAAATACTGTATATCTTTTCACTGGAAATCTTCGATATACTCTGCCAGGTGCTCACTTCTCAGTTCCCCATTTCTTATGTTGGGAATTGTTTTGTGTTGTTTTGGTTCAGTTACTATTGATGGAACATATGCAAAAGGAGAAAAATGCTTCATTTAAAAATTTGCAACCAGTTACCGTTCAGAGCAATCTGATTAAATGGCAATTGTGTGAATAACCTGTTTACATTTAGCTATCCTTGCAAAACACAGTTCAAGGTTAAAAGTCTCATTCTCTTTTCTCTTCCTGAAGGAGGTCAGTTGCGTACTGTTTTAAAAACTATGTGTTGTGCCACTGCAAAAGCATATGGTTCCAATATAGCCCTAAGCTCTAGGCATTCTCTTCTTCCAGATATTTTTCATCAGTGCCAGTTTTTTGGCTTTTTCAGTATTGTTTTGGCAGGGGTAAATACGAACTCTGTTAGGGGTAGTTGGGGAATGCTGAATTTTTCCCCGTTTGGAATTATTTTGTGGCTTTATTTCACTGTCACCTCTGTTTCTCTTCATCCAGATAAATCATAAAAGCACAACACAGTATGTAGTGTTGGCTTTAGTGTTTTAACTGCTGTTCATGAACTCCTTCCAAGTCAACCTTCATACATTTAAGAGTATGCTCAAAACTTTCCAGGTGTAATAGATGTCTTCTCACTCAGAGGCAGAAGTTCTTTCAGGAATTGTCTTTTAATCGAGGCACTGGGCAAACCAGAATTTCCAAGAAAACTGCAATATTTTATCTTATAATTTTTGAAATGTCTGCTAAGATATGGATGTAGAATTCATGCTAATGCCTACTCAGGCCAAAATCAGAACATACTGAATTATCAAGTCCTTGATTAGGCTCTTTGAGATTATAGCTTATTTGTGGAATACAAATTCATCCAAAAACATCTCATTTTATAACAAAAATGGGTTCAACCCTTGAACATGAAGCCCCTAATTTTTCAGTGTGGCTTCCAAACATTTCTGATAAAGGCAAAAGGGGGAAACGATAAAATACAAAGAAAGTAATCATATTAATTGTAGTTAATTGTATTTTAGCTTCAGTCAAGTAAGTATACATTAAATCAGATTTAGTTGATTTAGTTGTTTGTCCTGGTCCTTTCCAATTTGGAAATGTTGCCTGTGATATGCTCTCAAAGGCCAAACATGATTCTTGGCCTGAAAAAGGATAGTTCTTCTGATATTTCTTTTCCAAGGCCAAGAAAGAAAGGCAAGGCAAAGATAACTATAAATTATAGACAAGAGAGTGAAGAATAGCCCTGTCTCAGTCATTCCAGATGAATAGCCTTTAGGCCAGTGATGGCAAACCTTTTGGGTTTGGTTTGTCAAAAATTCAGAAAATGCCTAATTTACTCCCCTGGCATGTCTCACACAAGCACACACACACACATACACAAAAGAGAAACAATTCTCTATCTCCCCTACCCATCTAGGCCAACCTCTACAGTGGCACTTGGCAGCTGTACAGTGGCATTTAGTGAGCCCAGGCCTCACTTCAGCCCTAGCACCATAAGTGCCACTCAAAAAGGCCATCTCGTGCTGTTCCCCAAGGTGCATGAGCCTTGGGAAATGGTGCAATTGCCCCACAGTATAGTGCTCCCCAAGATCTGCTACATGCTGCTTACCTTCAGATGGTATTTTCTCTTTATTGACAGGTCCCTGCTGCCTACCCAAGGCTGCTCTGAGTCTCATGAGGTGTTTGTTCTAGAAGCAGCTTTTGAGAATGCTCTTCTGTGGCCTCCGGAACCTTTGAAAACCATGTGAAGCATGCTCCGTTGCATGTGTGATTTTCGGAGGCTCTTGAAGTTGGAGCACAGCCTTCTCATATGACTTCGATATGGTCCAGAGACTGCGCAAGAGCATACCTCATTTTTACATGGCCTCTGCAGTATCCAAAAATCATGTGAGAAAACAGTACCTTTTGATAATAGTTGTTGAGTGCTGGTGAACACTGATGTGTTACCAAAACCATGGCATGTCACCTTTGACATGTGTGGCATAGATTTGCCATCATTGCTCTAGATAAATGATTCAGCTCTATAATTCTTAGCCACAGAAGTTCAAAGTTTAATTTGTACTTGGATAAATATTTAATCTTTGAAATAAAATTTCTGGAAGTTGGAAGATGGAAATTCTGAAGAACAGGATTATAATACTTTTGTTCCAATTGAAATGAAGCACTAAAAGGAAATTTTCCTCACTGGAATGTGTATTTGTTTGTTTGTTTTACTAAAAATCTTACCAGGAACACAAAATAGTTTTCAAGTGATAGTTCCTGCTTCAGTCCTGCTTTGCACCAGCAGAAAGACCATGTGTGGCATTAGTTTAGATCATGATGCTAAAAGTGATTTTTGCTATGATGGGTCCAAAAATGTGTGTAGAAGCTGCACGTGCTTCCTTCACACCTCAGTTTTAAAAGCAGTATGCACAATATGATAGTTAAAAGTTTCATTATACCCTATTTGTACTGCTGTTCCCCAACCCCAAAGGCTGAGATGGTGATGAGGCAGAGTGATTTGATGGGGAACTTTCAGGGGCCACATCAGATGTTTTTATGATCATATGCAGCTGACAAATTATATATTTATATCTATATAGATTTTTCAGTATTTTACCTATGATAGCAAGAGTCCATCAATAAACTGAAGTGGAAAGTTAAATCTACAGCTTTAATCGATCTCCAGATTTGTTGGTAAAGCTGCAAAAAATTAACTTTTTAGGGTTTATGGTTCTGAGATATGATTCTTTTGAAAAATATTTATTAAATATATATAGGAGCAACTCTGGGTGATTTGTTTTTGAGAAGTAAACATAAACAAAAATCTTTACATTTCTACTACCTCAAAATAATGGTAGAAACAACTGATTCTTTCTTGTCAGCACTGTCAGTTCATAATTGCTGCATAAATTGACAGCTCAGGATGAAATAGGTTGAAATGATTCACTAAACTTCTGAATTAGTGTCTGTACTTGTAAAACAGCTCAGAGTAAATGTCTGGCCTTGTGGTAAAACACTCAAATGAGGCTTTATTTTATAAAAATGATAGTCTGGATTGTTTCAAAATACTGCCACAAATGCAAAAGATTTCATTGTTGTAAAGCAAACCTTCTGATGAAGAGAAACATACAATGCTTATACAAAGTAAACTTGTCTGTTTACAAAACTCTACTATGGGAACACCTTTGTATCAGCTGATATTCTCCTTTAGCAACATATTTTATTGTTTCCATGCTGAGAGTTTAATGGAGTCAGTTTTTCTGTGCATTCAAACATATGTGGAATTAAAACTGTTCTGTATTTGCAAGGTTATAAAACTGCTTCTCTGATCCCTCTTCTGCTTTTCTTGTTTCTCTGCTGCTTCTTTTCTTGGCCTCTGAAGTTTGGATGTCGAGCTTATCTGATTCTCCAAAGAAGGCTATAGCAGGTATTGCATTATTTTTGTATGTAAAATTGCATTCACTCTTTCTGAGTATGTTACAATGATTTAAAGCTAAGTGATGGTTGTGGGGAGATTCCAGTAGGGTTATATGGAGATACATGTAGTAATACATTGTTAGTTGTATTTGAGTAAGAGTAATAATCTTAATATTTTTTAATCATAAGAGGTTGTGGTGATTGAGTGGGTTAAGATGCTGGCTTGTCAGCCAGAAGGTCAGCAGCCCAAGTTCGAGACTCAGGCACCATGTAATGGGGTGAGCTCCTGTTATTTGTCCTAGCTCCTGCCAATCTCGCAATTTGAAAGCATGCAAAAATGCAAGTAGATAAATGGGTATCACTTCAGTACCACTTTTGGTGGAAAAGGTAACAACATTCTTTCCACCTCGGCATATAGCCAGGCCACCCACATGACCATACAAACATCTTTGGACAAATTCTGACTCCTTCAATTGGGAATCAGATATAAGCACCACCCTCTAGAGTCAGCCATGACTGGCAGGGGAAACCTTCACCTAATAATTATAATAAGGAAAATACAAGTCTGCCTTTTAAAATGAAAAAGTTGTCTTAGGTTCACCAAACATATAGCAGAAGAGGCAGATGTATTTTATTTTCTGATTAATATTTCTTGTGGAGAGGGGAAATTATCTTAAATTCAGAGCAGTCTCTCTGAAGGTGACTATGTGGCCTAATAACAATGCTGTGTTTTTTAAAGTGTTCTTGTTTATTTTAGAAATGTTAGAAACAACCCAGCTTCCAACTTAAAATAAAACTAGAGAGTTTGGCATGAAGACAGTAAAATTTATTTAACATTTTTGCAAGGACGGGTGCACCAAGTACTCACAGGTACAGTGGACACCTCAGCAAGAAAATCTCCATTCAAAATTATACCCTACTCCTGGCCGGATGTGCCCTCCTCCCTTTCCCCATTGGATAGGTACTCTGGAGTGTATAGCCTATCAGAGCCACCTAGGAAGTACTGCCTTAGTTTACATCTCCCACTACTCTAATTCTATCTCCCCCAGCCCTTATTTGCAATTTTTCTTTTTTGGATATGCCCATGGGTTGCCTTGAGGCTTCCTTCAACTCATCCCTTCCTGCCAGGTTTATGATAATGAGGCCACCTTTGG